>JZKD02S1683458.1:83274-122275 GCA_000966675.3 Picea glauca
TCAATCAAACCAAACCATTTACATCAATGACATATGATCCAACAATCTCCCAAGTAATCAAACCATTGGCATCAATGACAAACCATTGGCATCAATGCCAACATGATCCAACAATACCTCATATTATAACCTAGGAACTAATGAAAGTGCTACGCCTTCCTATGCACCCTATGAATCATTGCCACAAAACAATCTGTATTCTCTATTTCCTAGTCCTCCACAACCGATTATTCCTCCACAAGGACAACCACACGTTGATGTTAACTTTGTTCAACCCTCTCCCTTTCAACAATTTCAAATTTTTGAACAAGTGAATATGGAAAATACGACCCATTAGTCGAATAATGACAAAAATAAAGGAAAAAAACAAAACAATAATAAAACAAGACCAGGGGGAAATAACCCCCAACAAAACCAACCTGTTGGGGGCAACCTGAACCAAGGTAACTAGAACCCACAAGGGGAAAATAGCAACAAATTCCAAGGGAGGAACAACAACATCAACCTCTGAATGAACTTCTCTTGTGCTCTTTCCGGTGAGCATGGTCATTATACTCACCATTGCCTCAAAATTTCCCACTTCAAATGGATGAAAGATTCCATGAACGCACCATGTCCTCTAGCATCGCCTAACCCTCAGTAGGCCCCACAACAATATTTGCAACAACCACCCCCGACTGTGTTGCAAAACCCTATTCTGCACCATGGTGTGATGAATACCCAACAAGAGGTACACCCTACCCAACCACAAATGGGATAGTATCTGTTGGCATAGGGGCAGACCCAGGGTTCAATGCTTTGAAAATGGACCAAAAAAACCCTAACTACCAGCCCTTTCAGCAACACCTGTGAAGCAGGTGAAGTCTCACTTGAGGTAGAGGCAGGGGGGTTTACAGGCCTTCTGTCTGTAACCAAGATGGGACACAGATTTGTGATTACAACACTTCAAAAAGTACTTAGGAACAACATTCATTAATATATTAGCCTTATTCACATCTCATATCAACCCTAAGTACAGTTCGACGCAGTAATACTAAAGATTAAGAACTCTAACCATCTAGCACATAACATTGAATTAGATCTAGAATTCACCAATAAAGCACTAAGAATCCATAGATCTATCTAACATTCAGAACATTCAATGCTCTAAACAGATTCAAATCATAAACATCATAGCACAAAGAAACTCATCAACACAAGATTTACGTGGTTCACCCCAGTGTGGGGATATGCCCACCAACTGCTTCTTCACCTATTATTTTTCTTCAATCTCTTACATTCATATGATCCTATGCACTAAGCCACATAGGAAAGCTTCACACTGGACAGGTGATCTATGCACTAAGCACCAGATCCACCTTTCCAAAATTAGATCAAGGCACAAAGCCAACTCACAAAGAGAATTACATATACAGTCTGTTGCACGAAGCAACTCAGAGATGCTTGCACTTAGCTACATACACATCACTTGTGTCAGCTACATACACATCACTTGTGTCTTGCACTTATCCCATCACTACATTTCTTGCACTAAGCACACTTTTCTTCTTCTACATTACATTCCTTCCTATATATACTTTTACATCCCTTAGAAAAAGGCCTAATCATGGGTTGACATCCCAAAACCCTAATACAAAAACCCTAATGAATCCCTTGATGGGTCCACAAAATAAGTGAGATCCTGCGATCTCAGCTCCGCTTGGGCACTCCATCTTGGACCATCTTGTCAAAGTCTAAAAGTGGTCGAACCTGACCAATGTTTCCTCAAAACTCGGTCAAGGGCCAACAGGCCCCCAACACTCACCTGTGACTCGTCCCGAGTCACTCAGATCTGGGAAACACTACTTTGAAGGCCTCAAGCTTAGCTCGATATGCCTTGACCTGTTGCTTCACCTGAGCCTCCTACTTAGCGAGCTCCTGGAGTACTTTCTCGGTAACAGTCCCTTCCAGGCGTCATTCCATTATCACAACCACTTGGTCTAGCTACGAGCCTTGTCCTTCGATCTCTTCAAACAATGTGTAGGCTTCATCCTGCACCGGTTGGAGCCTCTGTGTGACCTCCATGACTCTGCCCCAAATGACAGTAATCTGTTGTTGTGACGCACACTGTTCTTGTGATCTCTTCATTCTCTTGAACACAGTGAGTGACTTCATATACACTTGAACTGTTAGTGCCTATTGTTGCGCCTCTTGTAGTTGCGCTTCCAACTTCCTAAGATCTGGATCTTCCATGAGGTGTTCGTAATTCTGTGCACTTCTGCTGGTTAACTGCTTGCATTCCGAGGTGAGGGCCCTGATCCTTCCTACTGCGCTCTTAGCATCTTCTTCCCTTTGGTCGTGCACTTCCTGTGAAGTGCTTGGTACTTCTTGGATATCCAACTCCGTTACCCTTACTTGAAGCTACTAGATGGCCTTAGAGAGCTTCATCACTTGTACTTTGACTGCCTCATGTTCTTCCTGTGCTGAGCTTGGCACAGAGAGAATTTTTTTTCTCACTACTTCTTTGACTGCAGTCTTCTCTGTGAGTAGTTTATCCTTTTCCCTACGTATCTTCACCTTGTCTCCCTCGAGCATCGCCCGAAACTCATCCTTCTCATTTTCATAAGTGGTTGCACAGTACCGCACAACTCCTAATTGCTCCAAGATCTCTTCTTTCTCTTTCTTCAGGGCTTTTGTAACCCCTTGATCCCGTGCTTCACGATAGTCTTTCTTGATCTCATTGATGACGTAGCTCTCCCAATTGATTTGCATCCCCTCCATGCATTTCCCCGCGAGGTCCACCAAAAACCCTGTGACCTACGTGGGGTGGTTCTTTCTGACGAGCTTGTCATCTATAAGTTGGAAAACTAGATGCATTGTGCCATCCTAGATAGAAGCTACCTTGTATCCTCACTTCCCCTTATCAAATTTTTCATAGGCCTCCTTAATGTTTTGTTCCAGGGAGCGGTCTGAAGCCTTCCTTAGGTAGAACTGTTGAGGGTCAGGTCCCAGCATGCTCAATCCCGTGATTAGGTGGATCAAAGCCATATCCACAGTAATGTGCATGTCGAGCCATAGGTATCCTCCATGATAGCACGACAAGAGGATTTTAACGCAAGCATTAACCTCCTGATGTTATCCAAAATGAGGGATCTTTAGGACGTTCAATATCGTGGACTGCATGAGCTCCTTTATCCAAGGCCGGGAGATTAAGCGAGCCTTCTTCAAAGTCATTTTCATCAAGTATCTATGCGGTGCGAGCATTGCGTAGTTATTTATATCTCCGAGGTTGAAATCATTGTTCTTTAAGGATGGGATCTGGCCCAACTGGCTTCCAACTACCCGTATCCCCTTCAGGATGTACACAGTGATCAATGTGTACTCGAAGTCCCATGGAATGCTATCACGATTGACCACACCAACCAAAGGCGATATATAATCCGACAAGATCGACGGGATCTACTTCATGTTAGCCAGATCGTCGCAATGCTTACTTCGCTTCTCAGTCACGGGGTTAGCATGGCTAGGGCATCATGTGGTCGAAGGGGATGCCAACAATCCCCTATTCGACGATGCCTAAACACCTTCATACATACCTCTATCATCCATATACTTCCTAACAACCTCCTCAACAGACTTCTCTAACTCGGCCTGCGCGTCTGACATTCTTTCTTTTAAACGGATAGGTTGAGGTAGGCGAACAAATAGACGGGGTAAACAAAAGGATGACAATGTATAAGTTATGAAATCTCAGCTTGAATCTCACAATCATATCTCTTTTAGCAACGTTAATCATGAATGGCGAAAAGTGGTCCCGATGCAGCATCAGACGGGTTAAATAAGCGAGAGTCATAATAGATTCTTCCAATGGGAAGGACTGCTCTATCAATGCGAATCCATCCGTTATGGAATGGTCTCAATGTACCAAACATGGTCTATTCACCCATAAATGTGTTTCCTAGTTGTTTAGAGCATCGTTGTAACGATCAGGGTGCCTCCAATGGTCATATAGCTTCGACGAGGCAAAGTCCCATTCTGCGTGGTTCTGCTATTTCGGCGAGGCTCAAATTCTACAAACTTGCCTCTTATGAAGTCTTCTCTGTACCTTCTTGTATATTTTCTAACTTTTCTTTCTTCTTACTGAGCTTCCTTTCCTTCTTTCACGTGATCTGAGTCTCTCTAGCTATTTCTGGATTTCTCTTCCCATTCTTATTCTTATTTTCTCCTATTGTAGAGACTTCGCACTGCTAATGTACTCTAAAAGAGTTCAAAGTTAATATCCCTTCCCTTACTAATTCCTAGGTAGATATACTTTCTTCTTTCATGGATAGGTCCTTCAAACCTTCTTGTGCTTCGACAACTAATTCTCTTACCTTCTGTTGCTTCGACTTATCCTCTCATTATTCTATCAGTCGATCTACTTTTCTAGCTATGAAGTCCCTTAGTTCTTGCTTTTTATTTTCTGTAGCTTCTTCCTCTTCTTTCCTTCTGATCTGACCCTTCTCGATCTAAGTCTTTCCTAACAAAAGTGGGAAAGGGGCTCTGTTCTCAACAAACCTAATAACTTCAAATTCTTCTTATGTCGTTGTTCTATGGATGATAACAGGTACACTAGTAACTCTTCCACACAAGGTTATCAACTTTCCTTTAAATAAACCTATTCTTCCCAATGAAGGTACAATAGGCTTTCCCAAAATTTCCCAAGTGCTTTCTATTAGAATATTCACTTGTGTTTCCTCATCCAAGGTACAGTCTATGTCAAAGTCTCCTATTCTTGTATCTATGCGTTGTTTTTCTTTCATGATTTCTAGCAAACTGACATCTTTGTGATCATTCATTGCTTTTTTCGACTGTACTAATGCAGTATAGACTTTCTTTGATCCTTTTTCTTTTTGATATTCTAACATGCTCTTATTCTCTTGACTCATGTTCATTTGTTCAACTTTAGAAATCATCCTTGGACAATCCTCAACCTTATGACCAACAATTTTACAATAAAGACAAATAGGACCTACACCAGGGAATTCCTTAGCAAGATGTCCCAGTCTTCTGCAGTTATAACATAGTGTCAATCCTCTCTTTCTCTTATAAGTTCCCCAACTTTTCTTGTACTGCACACTAGGATCACAGTGTTGGACTTGCAATCTGCAAAAAATATTTCTAGGTTCTTGCATCCACTTATTAGTCCAAATATTCTTTCTGTGCATAGGAATAACATATCTTTCTCTAGTTCTATCAATTTTATTCAGATCAAATCTTTCTTATAACTGTACCCTAGATTTCAGATTAGGACAAAATCTATCAAACATACCTAGATCCATGCTTTCGAAACAAAAAAATTCTCTTTACTTACTCTTATTAAACACAAATCTTTAAGATCTTACCTCCTTTCTTCAGATCGAATCTCTTTCTTAGCACAAGGTTTCACAAGTAAAGTAGAGTATCATGCACTACAAAAGAAGATCTATGCACATAGCTTCTATTTTCTTTTAATTTAGTTCCTATTAATCAAAGTTTCGAGGCCCGACAACAGAACCATTTGTTGGCACAGGGGCAGACCCAGGGTTCAACGCTTCGACAATGCACCAACAAAACCCTAACTACCGACCCTTTCGACAACACCTGCAAAGCAGTTGAAGTCTCACCCAAGGTAGAGGCAGGGGGCGTTACAGGACTCAGGTGTCTGTAACCAATCTGGGACACAGATATGTGATTACAACATTCATTAATATATTAACCTTATTCACATCACAGATCAACCCTAAGTACAATTCAACGCAGTAATACTAAATATTAAGCACTCTAACCATCTAGCACATAGAATTGAATCAGATCTAACATTCACCAATAAAGCACTAAGCATCCATAGATCTATCTAACATTCATAAAATTCAATGCACTAAACAGATTCAAAGCATAAACATCATAGCACAAATCAACTCATCAACACAATATTTATGTGGTTCACCCCAGTGTGGGGCTACATCCACCAACTACTTCTTCTTCTATTATTCTGCTTCAATCTCTTACATTCATCTGCTCATGTGCACTAAGCAACAAATCCAAGCTTCACACTGGACAAGTGATCTGAGCACTAAGCACCAGATCCACCTTCCCAAAATCAGATCAAGGCATAGAGCCAACTCCCATAGAGAATTACATATACAGTCTGTTGCATGAAGCAACTTAGAGCCACTTGCACTTAGCTACATACATATCACTTGTCTCTTGCACTTAGCCCATCACTACATTGCTTGCACTAAGAACACTTTGATTCTTCTACATTACATTCCTTCCTATATATACTTTTATATCCCTTACAAAAAGGCCTAATCATGGGTAAACCCATGTGCCAACATCCCAAAACCCTAATACAAAAACCCTAATGAACCCTTGTTGGGTCCACAAAATAAGTGAGATCACGCGATCTCAACTCCACCTGGGCACTCCATCTTCGACCAACCTGTTGAAGTCCAAAAGTTGTCAAACCCGACCAATGTTTCCTCAAAACTTAGTCAAGGGTCAACAGTATCAAAACCCCGAAAACCCACCAGATCGCAATATCCTCCTCACTAACGAAGAAGAAGTTCTTCTACAAATGTGCAGTCATCAATACATCACATCCCATGAAGCTACTCCTACCACTTTGGAAGCAGCTCCAACTATAGCCGGACCACCCTTGATGATTCCACGCCCTAACATTGAACCCATCATTTGTATCTCTCGCATCTCGTTACGACAGAATGTCAACAACCATCAAGCTAGGGCAACACACAGTTACAGTCTGGTTGATGACTTGGTGCAATCTCCTGTAGTCATGTCAGTATTGGAGGTTCTCCAAACCTGTCCAACTCAATGGAAATCCTTAATCTCCACCTTAGGGGTAGTTGACCCAACTGATACTAGGCTCATGACATTTGATCTCGATTATGGGGAACCTCGTCTCCTCACTTTGGTATCTTTCTAGATACCATTCAAGATTCGGAACATCACGGTTCATCGATGTATCATTGATGAAGGTGAATCAACATGCATCATATCCAAAATTGTATGGTAGAAACTTGGCTCCCTTGAGCTAATACCATTTTCCATCACTTTAAGAACCTATGATGGTCGACCATCCTCCCCTGAAGGGATCTTTCAAAATTTCCCCGTTGAACTCGGGGGAAAAACCATCCTTATCGACATTGAGGTTATTGATGCCCCACATGATTACAACATCTTGTTTGGACGTAGCTACATGTATGCTATGAAGGCAATGGCCTCTTCTGTATTTCAAATGATGATGTTCCCCCACAACAGGAAAATCATCACCATCGACCAAGTTTCAGATTACGAGCCTAACCACTCCTCCAACATCGACAACATCTTACCTCTTGTCCGTACTAGTTCCGACACATATCCACTCATGGATATGGGACCTAGAATTTTCAAAGACCCATCCTTGCTGGGGTAATACCATGGAGCACCACCGCTCATACATCCATCCACAAAAGTGTGTGTCATAGCTTCTAATAGAACTGAAACTAGAGATACCATTCCTCCCTCCGAGACTTCTCCACCCCTCGATGTCCCACTAGTTGAAGAAATTATACCTCAGGAATTACCTGAAAACCCTATGCCACCACCTATCCCTGATTTCACCCTTCCCCAGGGGAAAATCCCAGTTTGGGAGACAATTCCCCAAGACATCACTCATATTCCCTTCTTCTACCCCCCACCAGAAGTACAAGATTTTCAGGTGGCTACAATGCTCACCCTTCCCAACATGGTGCTCACCATTTGAGTATGGTATCTACACCCACCCATGATGGTTCCTCAACCATCCCTCCCTCCCCAATCAGAGGGAATCCCGATGCAGATTCCATTAATAACTCCGACCACACCACCCTCACCCCCAATAGCTAGCACCACCGTTATGACTAGGGGAAGGCTGAATAAGAAAGAACCCACTACTCCACTTCCTCCACAAGTTCAACCTCCCTGTGCACTATGCAAACGAGAGGGAAACCCCACTAATAGATGTCCTTCTCTTTCCGAGTTACACAATTTGATCCAACTCCCTCGAGAAACCACATCACTCATCGCTTCACCAAGCACACCTAGTACTGCCACAACATCCCCTACTACTGGCAGTAAAGGGATGTGAACCAAATTCACGTGTGCCATCTGTTCAGAATATGGCCACTATACCCATCATTGCCCAACTCTACCTCATTTTTGATAGACATTGATGACAGTACACCAAATATTTCAGAAAGATCCCTCTCCACCCATGTCATTGGGCACCCACGTCACTGACATCCATTATGTCACAACCTCAGTCAACGAACAGATGAGGTGCCCTTGCTCTCTTTGTGAATCACTTGATCATTTCACATACCAGTGTCCTTCGATCATTGAATACATGCGTCATCACATGGCCCTTATTCAAAATCCTCCAACCACCTCACTTCATGTGATGAAAGTGATTCCACCTATTCCTTCTCCAAATATTGTTCACATCATGTCCCTTGAACCTAAATCACTTCCCATCCCTCCATGGTTCATGGATAGACTGTCTGAGGATTTTCCCCTAAATCCTACCATTTATCCAGTTCATTTCCCCTTGACCACAGTTTACAATCCACAATGTCTGGACATTTGTTTTTTATCAAGAACGCCATCACACCATAGTTTCAATACCCCCTCTACATCTTCACCACCTAAATACAATTACACGGTGACAGTCGCCAATGTTACTTCCCCGAATCCCCTATATTCTCACATTTTCCATTGCGATGAAGATATCCTGGAGGAACTAACTACCCCCGATTTCCCATGGAATGTGCTCCATCACATAGCACTTTTTGTCTCACAGGAAGCCTTTGACCCTCCTATCCAAGCCTCCATATGTGCAATCAAAACCAAGGATTTTATTCCATCAGGGCATATAGACTGGTTCAACAACCCTATCCCTGCCCCCGATGCTTTTGAAGAAGGAAACATGGCCAACATTTCCTCCACTGTCAAAATCAGCATATCCATCAAACCAGGAATCATAGAGGAAATCACCATTGGCATTGCATTCTCCCCTTAGGAACTCACGGCTTACAAAGCTCTCTTTCAGGAATACCGGGAAATTTTTTCCTAGTCATATACAGAGATGCCCGATCTAGATCCTTCTATCGTCGTGTCAACACATGGTATGATGTCACCCCAATATGTCAAAAGAAATGATCACTTCACCCATCCAAATCCATGACTATCAAAGCCAAAATTGACAAACTATGCGTTGTAGGGTTCATATACCTCATTGCATACATGTCATGGGTCTCCAACCCTGTCCCCGTTAACAAAAAAAAGGGCACTATTCGCGTCTGCACTGACTTTCGTGGTCTCAATCATGCTTGTCCCAAAGACAACTTCCCCACACCTTTCATTGACCAAATTATCGATTACTGTGTAGGCCATGAGGCCCTGTCTTTCATGGATGGGTTCTTTGGCTACAATCAAATCCAAATCCATCCAGCAGATCAATATAAAATCACATTTACCACCCCATGGGGTACTTTTTCTTATCGTGTCATGCCTTTTGGACTAAAAAATGTCGGTTCTATGTTCTAAAGGGCCATGAATTATGTTTTCCATGATCTCGCTCACATCATCCTCGCATACTTGGACGACCTCATTGCTCGATCCAAGCAATGAACTCAACATTTAGATGAATTACGAGTTGTCTTTTAATGATGTCGCCAGTACAATATTCACTTGAACCCCCTCAAGTGTGTATTTTGTGTCACCGTCGGATACCTCCTGGGGTTCATAGTCTACCAACACAACATCACAGTGGACCCCCTCAAGGTCTAAGCTATCACATAAATTCCACCACCTAGGATTTTGCGCCAACTGTAGAGCCTACAAGGAAAATAAAACTTTTTAAGATGCTTTGTCCCAAATTACGCCACTCGCACACACGGTTTCCTTCGCTTACTATGACATGATATCCCATTTCGATGGGATGAACATGCCCAAACTGATTTTGATGATTTAAAAGAGGTGCTATCCAATGCCCCTTTGATTACTCGTCCCAACTATGATCGCGATTACATCCTCTACTTGTTGGCCTTAGCCGTCTCAGTAGCAGGAGTTATCGTCCAACTAGGGGATGATGGACACAAGCATGTTATTTATTACATCAGTAAAAATATTTCAGGACCACCCCTAAAGTACAATCATGAGGAGAAACTAGCCCTTGTAGTTGTCCTCACAGTCTAGAAACTGTGTCATTATATATTGCTTCGCACTACCAAAGTCGTGCAAGATTCCAACCCTCTGTAGTACTTTCTTAGTCGACAGTAGATTAATGGAAAATTTGTTTGATGGATCGTCATCCTTCAGGAATACGAACAAGACTTTTCAACTCCAAAAAGAAAGAAATCCCTCATCCTCGCCTACAATGTAGGAGGATGAGACCACTAACCTGTCACTCGCAACTCCTGGATCGGTCGGCTTGAACTCCCGTAATCGTCAAATATTCTCTAAATCCTCTTGTCAACTCACTATGGCAGCAGGTACAAATGAGGTGGCATTGTCGGCCCCACAACCATATATAGTCCCTTTTTCCAAACTTCCACACTCAATTATAGGAGCTCAGAGTCTCTGTTTTCCAATCCATCTTCAGCCACAGGATTAGGTTCCCGCCACCTACACAGTCACATTCTCTGGGTTACCATCTACACTTAGGACCCAGGGGAACATTTGTCTCACATTACATCTAGGTACGCATGCTCATATTCAAAATGACCAAATAATTGTTATATGATCTTCATCTTCAAATATTGTTCACGTTGGGTATTCGGTTTTCATGTGTGCAGATACTTGGTCATCACCGCGCAACACAACCCCTTCAGGCATATACTTGACATTGGTATGTAATCATTCCCTCTGAATATCAATTGCGTCTCCCAGCGATACCCTCCGACATTTTCCCTTAGGGTCCCCACATCCAGCTTTAGAGTACTACCACCTCTGCTGCATTTTAGTACTGTCACGTGATATCACTCTCCCCCACATGAGTTGTCTCATTAATAGTCCTCTGTGGAATTTTGACACTCATGCTGCTTTCACCCCCTAGGGATGGGAGTCCAGATAGTCTTACGCATTTTTGATAATTAGCCACATACTCCTTCTCATGATTTTTCTAGCTTTCCAAAAGGACTCCTAGGTTACCTCGTCATGGTTCTTTTTTGACTACACCTCCACAGTATCATTAACCCTCCATTTCATCCATAATCAGTTTTTCCATCTGCAAATTTCCTCCTATTCATTTAACTCATACAAAAACCCATTAATGGCCCCCCCACCCTCCACCATATCTTCACGCAAATTGAGCCCTCACCAGCCAAGCCATCTTGCCCTGGGGCACCCGTTTATGTATATGTACACTCATCCCAAATTATTCTTTATTTATTTGGTAATTGTAAAAAGAATTTGTTTCCCACATTTACTTATCTTTTTGTCATCACCCATGATGACCTTCTTTTCCGGCAAATCAACTCATGTCTCCCTTGGTTGGGGCATTCACTATCCTCTACTCATATTGAAATCATCCATAAAACCCTGAGTATCCCATAGTATATGTACCCTTGATATTTGATTTGTCTACCTTGTCACGCCTTTGGTACAATTTAACCCCATGTCTCATCATCCCCCTGACACTAGATATAGTTTCACAGTTGCTCCCAATCACCCTTCAAACATACCCCCAACAAAGGGTAGTCTTGAGTCTCCTCATGTCTTTACTTCGTTCATGTTTCTTATCAGTTCATGATCTTATCCAGTGGATTTCATGAAGCCCATTTGCTTCTTGGAGTCACGTCTCCCTTTCTGTCGACATCAACATAGTTTCCAAAAGGGTGGAAATATCTTGACTCTCATTACCTTTACAATAAGAAGTCTCAGACGACACAGAGAGAACCATCATTTCTCTCTGTTGTCATTGACCCCCATAACATTCGACTTCGACACAATCTCATGTTACGGTGGGTCTTACTATATGATTATTGCAATTGTTTTATACTATCCAAATACCTCTAAATTTGTTAGGCCATCAATGCCTCTGAGTCATCGACACTTCTAACATGTGTCTTTGCCTCTTTTTAGAGTATGTTCACCATTAGAATTGTCATCTGTTGTTATCAAACCACCCCAAAGGGTGTTGTAACTATATACATTATCATACAACTTCAGTTATTGTCTTACATTTTTGAGTTACATGACACGAGCATGGGGCTTTCTCGCCTTGTTTGTATACACGTTTTATTTCTCTACCTAGAGAAAGGTTTGGGTCCCATGGTTTCCCCTCTCCCTCTGATAGGATCACTCTTGCAGTTCTTATCAACACTCTTCATTACAATGGTACTCTCCGTAGAAGAAACAATATTGATGTATTTCATCTATATGTATGATCCTAACCTCACACATTAGGGGGCATCTATCATCACTGAAATTTCATTCACAACATTGCATGCAAATGGTTACAGAAATACAACATCTCCAAACACCTATTAGTTCACCTAAAACACCAAAAATGTATTTCCAAGGGGAAAAAACTATACAACCGGTCAAAAAGTTGACATGCATTGAAACACTAAAGGAAGCACACGCACAGTGCGTGGGCAAAAGAATCCCATAGAGTGCACAATGTGCCATATGTGTGATTGTGGACGAGAAAAGCCATGCATTACCGTGAACGACGCATTGATGGTTCTTGTCGGCCCCTCACCCACTTCTGGACCAGCTCCCAACTTGATTTGACCCTTAAATATGAGATGAATCCGAATGGGGGGCTGGTCAAAGACCTAAGGGTGCCCTAAAGGACCCCTTGTCCACACTAAGAACCATTTGGATATTGCCTCAAAGACATGCTATAAATGGAGGCCATGGGTTCACTAAGAATTTAAGAATCTCATAGTATTGTTATGCTGCCTCTATCCTCCCTCAAGAAACCTCTTTTCTTATTGGAGCATTCTAGCAACATCTCAATAATCTATTCACCTCACATCTTGAGGGAATAGGATTGGATTTCTTCACCATTTTTTTTCTAGTTTATCATTGTAAGAAGAGATCTCAAATAGGGGACTCAAGAGCCCTCCCAAGGAGGAAGAGGGGATCCATAAGTCCCCCTTTCTCTATGGTGTTTACAAACTACTATAGTTTTCCATTGGTGGCATAATCATTGGTCATTTGGTTGATTGATTTTGTTTCAAAGTTTCTTATGAATTTTAGTTTTATTTCCTTAGTTATTTCTTTAGTTGTTTGTTTATTTCATGTGCTTGGATTTTTTAATTCATACACTAACCTCTTTCTTGTCTAGCAGGACCAACTAGACTTGTAAGTGCCTTTGTTTTTCTCACCCAAGTGATGAAACAAATTCAACAAGGAGGGGCCACACATTGTTTTGTTTGCATACCCCATGGTTGAGAATCATATTGCATGGAAGGGTTATTCCAATATGAATTGATGTATTGATATTGGTATTGAATCTTACCTTGAGGTTTGGTTTTTCAGGGTAACGTTTGAGAGGAAAAGCATAATTTCTCCAGTTCCTCAGATTTATTATAGATAGCCTTCGGTCCTAGTAAGGATGGATAGTTGCAGGTAGCATGGTTCTCACTGCATATTCTACAAACCTAGATTTGATCTAGCAGACATTCTTTCCATGGGTGCTTTGTTTTGCACTTGGGGAAAAAAATGGCCAAATCTCATTTTGTTTCTTCTTTCTTCTTCTTCATTTGCAGTGTATCTAAATGAGAGCTTAGATAAATAAGTATATTAGTCTTGAAGTATTCTAGCATGTTCCTGATCTCTTCTCTTGTAACTCCACATCCAGTAGTCTTTCCAATTATTTCTAGTATATCTCTTGGTCCTTTGCCTGTTTTTTAAGTGCCTCTAGAATATTTACGACAAAGTTCCTAGAAATTATCATATTTTAACTGAGAGACATCTCCTCCACCCATTAGGTTGATAAGTTATATGCAATCATCTCGAATTCCTCTTAGAAATAAGACACGTTGTGTCTCAGAATCCAAATCTCCTTACCTTTCCCTTTGTATATTATAATTGAATTGTTCGACATAATCCTAAAGGCTCTCATCTTTGTATTTCATCATCCAGAATACTTCCTCCCTTCTTTCCTTATCAACTTTACAATAATCTTGGTATTTTTCTAGAAATTTCTTCATCATTTGGTCCCATGTATGGATGTTTTCCATTCCAAGTCCCATGAACCAACATAGTGCAACATCCTTGAGTGTGGCATGGAAAATTTTTAATTTCTGGGTGTCCAACACCTAATCAAATATTTTTCATAGTACATCAAACTCAAAGAGGAAGGTGTTAGGATCTTCTTTAGACAAACCATGGAAATTCGACAAGGATGAATGAGGGATGTTCTTCATTCAATCTTCTAATTGATAATCCAAAAGTAGAGGCTTCTTCCTTGAAAATTTCATGTGTTGTTTCTCTCCTCGGGTTGTCTTTTGTCTCTAAGGCTACCTCAGAAAAGATGAATTCCTCAGAGCTGTATTGTTCATTAATCATCCCTTCTGAAAGTTGAACCTCTGTGTGCATAGATCCCTGTACCATCTCAAAATAATTGAGCAGAGGTCTCAGGTCTCCTCTTGGAAATGGAACTTTTTGTAGGTGATAGATAATTTGGTTGATCGTGCTCCTTTCCCTCTTGTGATTGACCTGCACTGTTAGTTTTTTGGGAGTTCTAGGATGAACTAATAGTTATAACTTGTTGATCTCTAACTCTGTGCATAGAAAATATTAGAAAAAAATTCTATGAATTTCTGGAAGGAAATCATATCACTAAATCTACTGGAATGAAAAATCCACACAAAGATAACATGTACTCTTTTTGACAGTTCCCCAACAATGACACCAAAAATGACGAACTTTTCAATTACTTCCTAATTAATTTAGTCAACAACTAAAGAGTTGTACATTTAATTATCAATGTGAGGTTGTATCCCACTAACGAACTATCATGCATTGTATATGAAAGTGTACTACTGTAATTGTTACTAAGTTGTAGTACTTTTAATGTCACAAATAAAGATTTCAAGATGCTCAATTAAGTCACCAATCTACTCCATTTCTTGAATTGTAGAAAAATAAATGTCACACTTGCAGGAAAAGGAAATCACACTTGAGGAAAGGAAATCACACTTGCGAGAAGTAAATCAAACTTGTAGAAAGTAAATCATACTTGCAGAGATTAAATCACACTTGTAGAAAGTAAATCACACTTGTGGAAAATAAATCACTCTTGCGAAAAAGAAGGCTATGCTAATATATAATGGTGACTTGCTCAAGTATAATGGTTATCTTGATTTGTTGTAACAATTATGTGTTCATACATCCAATGACAATTTACAAAACCAATGTAATATCAATCCCAAACTGTTGATGAATAAAACTATCACAAATCTAAAAAGAAACAGAATAAAGTATAGTTGTAAGAAGAGATGCAACAACAAAGCTACAACAAAAAAGTTACAACGACGCAAGTTGCAACAACAAAGCTTCGGCACAAAAATTACAACAATGCGAGTTGCAACAATGTCTGAGATTACAAACTTGCACAAATTGAATCAACATCAAGTTGCAACTTAATATTATAGAATCCACAACATAAAAAAACTAGATATTGACCACACCTCACTTGCAATTATCTATTTACGAAATCTGGAATTGCAGTAATATAAAGAGATAAAATGACTACGAAATTAAATGAACAATAATGAAATTTTAATCCTACTCTTAATGTACATGCAATACTTGACTAAGAAGGGGTCCCTACCCCCTTAGACAAGGCACTGATCCACAAAATTAGAATCACACAAACACTCAAGACATCATCATGCAGACAAGAGGAGAAAATGAAATTATATTGCCAAAGTCTTAACTTTTACAACACAACCATATGTTATCGCCATAATCATTCCCTGAGATCAAGGAAAGATGGGTTTTTGTACAATAAATTCAAAGCCTAAATAAAACAAGGGGATGGATGGATAGCCATGGGAATCAAGTTGTTCATCCATTTACATTGATATTGCTAATTTTTGGAAAATATTGGGCATATGCTGACTTGGATCAACTGGGCGACGGTTGGTAGGAAAATTAATCTCTCTTTTGGCTGTCCACTTTCCTTTTGCCACATTTCTATTGTGAGTAGTGATCTTGACCAATGGTTGTAACATTGACTGATGTGTTGGCAGACTTTGTCTTGGAGTTGCAACAACAATATCGTACTCAAAATTACAACAACTGTATCGTGCTTGAAGTTGCAACACTTGTAGAGGAGATGCATCTCCCACGGGGAGTTGCAACCACTGTAATTGTTCCTGCATAGTGATGTAAGTGCAAGAAGGTAAAAATTTTGTTTAAGAAATATGTAAGAATAGAATAAAAATGACATATGGGAGCAGATTCATACCTATGTGGAAAAATGAGACAAACTGGATAAGGAAGATATAAAAAAGAGTATGAACAATGGAAAATGATAAGGAAAAAAGTATTGAATAGGTGCTTAAAGTATGCCAATTTAAGTACATGTCAATATGTAAAATAAATTTTGTCAAAAGGTTCATATTGGAATTTTCTAGGATGGTTAAGTCCACTCACAATTTGTTGAAGACAAACCAAGATTTTTATTCTACAAAGGACACCAAGAAGGTCTTCAATGATATCAAAGAAGCCATCTCTTTATCTTGTTTCTTTTCCAAACCAAATTTCCCAAAATATTTTATCATATATATTACTATTATAGGGAAACTATTTAAGTTACCCCTCTACAAAAATATGAATTTTATTTTGAAAAACCTATTGCTTTCACAAGTCAAAGTATTTTTGAGTCCAAAATAAAGTGCTCACTAATGGAAAAGCATGTATTTTCCTTGATCAAAGCCATATAAATTTTTTTCCACTTCATCCTTGAGAAACACACTAATTTAAAATTCCCTTTACAAGTTGTTAAAGTTTTATTGTCACAAACTTTCCTCTCATTAAAGATAGCTCATTGGTTGGCTAAAATTAAAGATCATTATTTCAAGATTTCCATTTCTCATATAATTAAAGGATAAGAATTAGCTTTACATTTATCTTAGCATGTTGGGTGATATATTGAAGCTAGTCGTGGTGATGATTCTCCATCTTCCTTGTCTGTTGTTGATCATGAGAATGTGGATGTTGTTGACCACCCTTGGTATCATGACATTATATATTATTTACAGAATGAGCAATGATCTCCTCATCTTGAGAGTCATGAAAGAATAAGGTTAAGGTTTAAGGAATTGAAGTGTATCATCTTAGTTACTTTACTTTTTCATAGATCTATAGATGGTATGCTCTTATGCAGTATTGATGAAAAAATTGCTTAAATCATGTTGAAATTCATTCATGGAATGGCCTCCCAATCATTACATATTGGTGGGAATTTCATTGCCAATACCACTACCCATAAACTTATTTGAGATGATTATTATTGGCCTTCTATTTTTTTTATTTGTCAATGTACAACTGTTAGATATAATTTTTCTTCCCTACCCTTGAAGCATGTTGTCCCAATTTTCCTTTTGTAAAGTGTGTATTGAACTTCATTGGTCTGATCATTCATTAATATTCAGTTGATTGTGTTCTTAATATTTTATCTATTGAATAATTCACTAAGTGGTATAAAGACATCCCATTAAAGAATGATAAAGATGAACATATAAATGCTTTAACATTTTCTTCCAATTTGGTTTATCATTAGGAATTATTTTTGATAATGGGCCTACCTTCATTTATGGGAAGTGTTATCAGTAAAATTTCGTCTGCAACATCGCATGCAAATGGTTACATAAATATAACACTCCCAAACAACCATTAGTTCACTGACAACACCAAAAATGCATTTCCAAGAGACAAAAACTATACAACTAGACACAAATTGACATGTGCTAAGTCACTAAAGGAAGCACGCGCACAATGCACGGGACAAAGAAGCCCGTAGAGTGCAGAATGTGCCATATGCATGATTTTGTACGAGAAAAGCTGTGCACTCCTGTGAATGACACATTTATGGTTCTTTTCCACCCCCAAACCACTTATGGATGAGCTCCCAACTTGATTTGACCCTCATATCTGAGTTGAATCTGAATGGGGAGCTGGTCAAGGACCAAAGGGTGTCCTAAAGGGCCCCTTGTTCACACCAAGAACCAATTGAATAATGCCTTGAAGACATGCTATAAATGGAGGCCATGGGTGCACTAATAATTTAAGATTTCTATAGTATGTTTATGCTGCCTCAATCCTCCCTTGAGAATCCTTTTTTTTCTTTGGAGCATTCTAGCAACATTCCAATAGGCCATTCCACTCACCTCTTGAGGGAATAGGCTTGGATTTCTTCACCATTTTCTTTCTAGTTTATCATTGTAAGAAGAGCTTTCCATTAGGGAACTCAAGAGCCCTCCCAAGGAGGAAGAGGGGATCCATAAGTCCTCCTTTATCTACGGTGTTTTTCCAAATAATATAGTTATCCATTGGTGGCATAATCATGGTCATTTGGTTGATTGTTTTTGGTTCAAAGTTTCTTATGCATTCTAGTTTTATTTCCTTAGTTGTTTTAGGTTTATTTACTTGTTTATTTCATGTTCTTGGATTGTCTAACTCATGCAATAACCTATGTCTTGTCTAATAGGCCCAACTAGACTTGTAAGTGCCCTTGTTTTTCTCACCCAAGAGACAAACAAACACAACAGATTGGTGACCATACTGGGGACTAGGTATCAATTTCCTCCCTATTTGGGATTTTAGAGCATTTCTTTTTGACCCATTTACCTTGCAGGTACCAAAAGTGGCCTAGCCTTACCTTCCAAGAGCCAAGTTTGAAGTTGGAGGAGGAGAATTCCACTCAAAATCTCCCCCCCCCCGACATGTATCAGAATGTGCACAGGTATTTCAACCCACAGACACGCATTCAACACATTGTGCACCCAAAGTACTTATGTTCTCTATGCATTTTGCTTATGTACACCAAAAGGTCTTCTGTTCTTTGTGCACTATGCGCTCAGTGTGCCTCTGTACGAACTATAACCCACACACTTGTCTAGAATATGAAAATTGTAAGAGTTTGTGTGATGATTTGAAGGCCTCTAGCCTTCAAAATATTGCTTTCATGCAATTTGTAAATGCACTCCACTTAGATTCCTTTCCCACATAAAAGGTTAGTCAAACATAGGCACTTAGGGGGTAAAAAGAACCATATTTCTCCTCTTTTTCTTTGGTTTTCACATGGATGGCTTGTTTTGATTGTAAAATTTAAGTTGAGATTATTTACTATCACATATAAAATAACTTGCATTGGGACCAAAAATCAACTTTAATAATTGAGTATGCTCTTCTCTCTCACCATAGAGCGATCTTGATAATCATAAAGGTGGTTAAGGGGACATTTCATCTCCCTTAACAAAATATTTAGGAGAGGACAAAGCCCCCCTAGTGTTCCTCTTAGTTTTTTTGAAAATCATTTTAAATTTGCAAGGGCCCATACATGCCCACATGTTGCAAACTTATGATAGTTTCTTGAGAATTACTTTCTTATTTTACATCACTAGGAGAGTTTAAAGATCAAAGTAGTGGGCCCATACATTCCCACATGCTTGCAATCTAGGATAGTTTTTCAAATATTTCTTAGTGTAAACAACATTAGGGAGTTTAAAGGATTGGTAAGGACCCATATGTCCACATGCTAGTTCTTTATGGATTTTAAAATTCCACAAGGTTGCACCAATGAAATCTAGCAAGATAGGTAACCAAGATTTGTAAGGACCACAGGAATTCCACATGTTGCAAATTTACACCTAACTTATTAAAATTTGGCACATTTTATCACTTGCTCACACACAAAGTCACTCCTCACTCACATAATTTCATCTTGAATTGTGGAGGTTGAAGTAGGTTTTCTCCAAAGGAATTCCAAAACATCCCACTATTTCTTGAAGAAATTATCCACACCCACTTAATTCAAACGAGATTGGTTCACACCCCCAATCTCTCAGCCCACCACATCTAATTTTTTTCTAAAAAACTCACTAAGTTTTCCTCCACAAGAGGTGCCAAAACAAATGTTTTAGTCTAGGTAGGATCTCGAGGGTAGGCATCCAAATAACCCCCCGTTATCTGGTTCTCGCATTTTCAAACATTAGAAGTTGACAAATAGGGAACTTTAAAATCATCCAAGTCAAGTGTTCCTAAAACCATAAGGAAGGGAGATACCTGTGAAGGGTTGAAGGCCGAGGTCCAGTTGTTCTGTGCATCCCCCCTTGAGTCACCCAACTCTTGGAAGGGATCTAGCCCATGACCCATTTCTAAGGCCGAAAATCTAAATGCCGCACTTTGACCAAGGTACCTAGTGGCTAAATTTAGGACATCCACCCAGGTGGAAATTGTGGGCTACAATTGCACCTTGACCAGATTTTGTGTGGCTATTGGGAAATATCGCCATCTCTTTCAGGATATGCACCCTCTACCCCTCATTATAACTGATTGTTTAATCCTTCACTAGTTCCTCTTCTGGTGGCTTTAGACCCCACTGTTGAGTGCTCTTGGAAGGTCCAGTGTTATTCGAGAGGAAGGACGATACGTCTTTTTAGGAAACAAGCATTTGTTTTCTTTGTTCTCCCACGTGGACAAAATACACCTACCCACACATATGATTATTTACAGTTGATTTATGTATGATGCTCATTTGATTACATATGATTGTGAGATATATTGTGAAGGTCCAAAATTATACAAGTCTCTTGTCCATTTATTGCTCTCATCACCATTTGCACACATTCACTTTGCTAGTCGGACATCATAGTGGACCGACAAAATCCCCGTTGTTCTAGATGCTTGCAGAATCTCCCACCTATTCTAGGAGGAGTTCCTAGTCTTGCTGACTCACTGTAATATTCCAAATATAAAAAGTATGCAGAATAGAAATAAATTGCTAGAAATTGCAGATAAAAACAAAATAACTAGAATAATACCACAATAATACTGAAATGATAACAGAATAACACCAGAAAGAGCACTTTGATTACTGATAACAATGTTCAAAAGCCTCTTCGAGGGGGAAATCTCTAGTTGAGCATAGGTCTATTACAATAATATCCAAGTTAGGGTTTTCATACCCTCGAATCCTATTTATACTAAATATGTCTATCAAAAGAACCATCTAGAGGAAGATCCTTCTAGAAGCGAAAGATTCTATTAGGTCTTCTTAGATTTGACTTATTCTACTTTATTACAAGGCCTTATTAATATTGACCTTTATTACATCTGAATATATTGTTATACCTACGTGAGGGTTAGGTCCCTAACATGTCCCCCCCTTAAAAATAGGCTTGTTCTCAAGGCTTGATATGTGGAAATTGTTGCAGAATGGTAGTTGGTTCCCAAGTGGCATCTACTAGAGTTGTATCTTTCCACTGGACTAACACTTCCTTGATGGTTTGTTGATGCAGGCGATGCTCATGCTGGTCCAAAACTGCTTGTGACTCTAGCCAAATAGATCCTTCTTCTTTCAACCTGGGAAGGTTGGTTTGAATTTGGCACTTAGTTCCAATCACCTTATTTAAGCATGAAACATGAAAAACAGGATGTATCTTAGAATGACTGGGAAAAGATAATTGATAGGCCACTTGTCCCACACGCTTGAGAATGGTACAAGGACCATCAAATTTGGGCGCTAACTTCTGACAATGCTCATCCTTGAGGAAATTTTGATTGTAAGGTTATAGTCGAAGAAACACCTGATCCCCTTCTGCAAATTGACGTTTAGAGCGACCTTGATATGCTTGTTGCTTCATGCAATTCTGTGCCATGACCAAATTCTCTTTGAGGGTATGAAGAATAAACTCTCGAACTGTAAGTGTTTGGTCAACCACCTGGACCTTCAAGAAATTTGGTAAGTATGAGAGAATTGAAGGTGGATTTTGTCCATATACCACTTCAAAAGGAGTCATGTGGGTAGTTGTATGGTATGAAGTGTTGTACCACCATTCAGATAGGGGTAACCATTGAGCCCATTGATTTTTCTTTTCTGATGCAAAACACCTCAAATATGTTTCCAAACACTTGTTGACAACTTCAATTTTACCATCAGTCTAGGGATGATAAGTTGTGCTAAGATGCAATTGGGTTCCTTGTCGCTTGGACAATTCTTGCCAAAAATTACTGGTGAAATTTTGGTCATGATAAGAAACAATAAAATGTGGCATGCCATGAAGCTTGAAGACCTGATCCATGAAAATTTGAGCCACAATGGATGCTACAAATGGGTGTTGAAGAGAACATAAATGAGAATACTTGGAAAGGTGATCAACAACAACCATGATGACTGATTTATTTCCTGATTTGGGTAAGCCTGTAATAAAATCCATAGAGATATCCCTCACAATAGCAGGTGGAATAGAAAGCGGTTGTAGTGTGCTAGGATATTTGACTATTTTTCCTTTTTTGCATTGACACACATCACATTCAATGACAAAATTACAAATGTCTTGTTTCATACCATTCTAGAAAAAATAACATTTATCCAGCTGTGGGTGTAGCATGAAGCTCAGAAAGTAACGTGGATTTGAGTTTTAATTGTTTACTTAAATACAAATGGCCTTTGTATCGAAGCTCATCATGGATCCAAGAGTACCCTGGGGAAACTAGAGAATTGGAATGCAATTGTTGTATCAGATGCTAACTTTTGGGATCGTGTAGCCATTCTTGGTGAACGACTTGGAGCCAATTTGGTACAATGAAGGAGAGACAAAAAAGGGATCCTTCATCTTCATATTTTCAGGAAAGTGCATCCACAACCACATTGTCTTTTCCTTTCTTGTAAATGATCTTGTAATCATATCCAAAGAGCTTAGTCACCCATTTTTGTTGCTATGGGGAGGAAATGCATTGTTCCATAAAATACTTGAGGCTTTGATGGTTTGTCTTAATTTGGAAGTGTTGCCCCAATAGATAAGGGTGCCATAGATCAACGACATGCATAATAGCCAACATTTCCTTTTCATAGATTGATTTTCCCAGATTTCATTCAGAAAGTTGCTTACTGGTAAAGGCCAAAGGCTGAACCTCTTGCATAAGGATAGCGCCAATTCCTTTACCT
Organism: Picea glauca; assembly: GCA_000966675.3. Classification (NCBI taxonomy): domain Eukaryota; kingdom Viridiplantae; phylum Streptophyta; class Pinopsida; order Pinales; family Pinaceae; genus Picea; species Picea glauca. The sequence goes on from JZKD02S1683458.1 coordinate 106,448, forward strand.
GAAGCATCACATTCCAGGACAAAGGTCTTGGTGAAATCAGGAAGGGACAAGATTGGATTTGTGCACATGGCCATCTTAAAGGTTTGAAAATATTGAGAAGCTATTTGAGTCCAAGTGAAAGAGTTCTTTTTTAGGAGTGCATTGAGAGGTGCTGCAATATTTCCATAATTCTTGACAAACTTGCGATAATAACCTGTTAAGCCTAGAAATCCACACAAGATTTTGAGAGTCTTTGGGTGAGGCTAGTCTTGCATAGATTCAATATTTTTAGGATCCACCCTGACGCCATCCTTTCCAACCAGATGACCTAAGTACTCAACTTACTAGGTTCCAAAATCACATTTAGACTGTTTCAGGAAAAGTTGGTGCTGAGAGAGTAGATGGAGAACTTGATCCACATGAGCAAGATGGTTTATCTAGGTTTTCCTATAGATGAGGACATCGTCAAAGAAAACTAAGAAAAAATTACGGACAAAAGGACAGAAGACATGATTCATGAGGCTTTGGAAGGTGGAGGGGGCATTACACAAGCCAAAGGGCATGACCAAAAACTCATAGTGGTCCTCATGAGTTCTAAAGGAAATCTTAGGAATGTATGCCTCTTTCATATGTATCTGGTGGTAGCTAGAATGAATATCAAGTTTAGTAAAGAACTGGGCACCACTCAATTCATCCAAGAGGTCATCAATGAGAGGAATGGGAAATTTGTCTTTAATGGTGAGTTTGTTGAGGGCACAAAAGTCACGACAAATTCGCCAAGAACCTTCTTTCTTCAAGACCATGACCATAAGAGAAGAGTAGGGGCTCGTACTAGGGCAGATAATGCCTGTGTTAAGGAGTTCCTGAATCATTTTCTCAATTTCATTTTTTTGGGAAAAGGGGTGACGATATGGGAAGATATTGGGAGGAAGGCTTCCTGGTACAAGGGGAATGGAATGATCATGAACACCATGGGAAGGAGGGAGTCCCTGGGGAGTGAAAAATACCACTTGATGTTTACAGAGGATGGATTGGAGGTCTTGCAGCACCGAGGGTGTCTCAGTTGCTTGTATGGCATGGAGTTGGACAATAACGCTAGAATGACCTTTTTTGAGCAGTTTTTGCATGCAATGGGAACTAATGATCTCATGTGAACTAGCGGTGATGCCTTGGAAATTATATTGTTGGCCCCCCTGGTCGAATTGCATGGTTAATTCCTTAAAATCCATGAGAATGGGACCCAAATTCCTTAGCCACTCTTCACCCAACACAATGTCACAACCGCCCATGTTGATAACAAACATATGAGATTTCAGGTGGTAGTCACCAATTTGGAGACACACATTTTCACAACGCCCTCCACATTTCATGGAGCCGCCATTCGCAATCATGATTTGGAAATTATTGACTGCATGGATATAACAATGAGTTTCCTGGGAAATTCAGCGATGAATAAAATTATGGGTGCTTCCACTATCAACAAGAATGATGACCTTCCTATGCTTGATGTAACCGATTAGCTTGAGGGTTTGGGGAGCAGAGAAGCTAGTGAGAGAATTTAAGGAAATGACCAGTTCTACTTCGGGAGGGGTTATGTTAGTGGTTTCAGGTGACTCAAACACAAGGGGAGTTTCAACATCCTCTTCCAAAATATCCTCCGATATGGCCATAAAAATATTTTTTTCCTTACACTTGTGGCCCGAAAATTATTTGTCATAACAATTATAACAAAGTCCTTTGAGTTGGCATTCAACCATTTCAGCCCTGGTCAATTTTTGGATCTTTATTGGAGTAGAGGGGGTAGTGGGATTTACTGGTTTAGTGCGAGGAATAAAGGAGGATTTCCGGTTTTGAGAAGATACAACCTGTTGTGCTTCTTTAGCTCTTTTAGTAGCCTCCACCCAAATTTGAGGCTGAGCCATGAGGACATGGGCATGCATTTCATCCTTGAGGCCACTGATAAAACATTTTCGAAAAAAGGCATCAGACATGCCCTTTGTTTGAAAAGCCAGGTGCTCAAAATAAGCTATAAATTATTCCACTATTCCGGATTGTTTCAACTTTGTCAAATGACCTAAATGGTTGGTGTCAGTGTCAAAGAATTCATAAAGCTCTGCCACAAAGTGTGTCCAAGCAACATTCCCTTGATAGGAAGTTTTTCTCCATTTCCACCATTGCCAACGTTCTTGATCTAGATGGAGAACACCATACTAGAGTTTGGCCAAGTCATCTATAATGTTGTATAAAGAGAAATAATGTTCCATTTGGGTTACCCAACCAGTGGGATTTGAGCCATCAAATTTGGTCACATCCACCAATGGAAGGCGTAGGTCACGCTGAAAGTGATGGTGCTAAAAATTATGGGAATGAGAGGTAGTTTCAAATTCGGTATGTGAGGGTGGGTCATATAAAGGTTTATCTGTAGGGATATGAAGCTTGGTGAAGATCATCGAAATGACATATTCAAGATGCGTAGTCATTTCTTGTTTGAGTTCCTCAATTGAGGCGGTGATGGAGGAATGCATGTTTGCATTTATGGTGGCAACATTGGCACTGAGTTGTTTCACTTCTTGTTGGGTCTCTGTGAAATTAGATTGCAATGTATTGAAGCGAGCTTCCAAGTCTTCGCTACGGGTATGGACCATGATGACGAGGGAACCAAAACGAGGTGGGTGGGGTCAAAATTTTTGATGAAAATTGATATGTATGAATGTGATAATGGAGAAGAGATAAATCCAATGGAATAGGTCTCAAATAATGGTGCAAAAATTTCTAGACTTTTTATTTTTTTATTTTTTATTTTTTTACACTTGCGGAGTTATACTTCGATCTGAAGAATACTGCAATGATGAAATGCCCAAATTCTTAACCAGGAAGAAATGTGTAATGATTTGGCAACTCGAACACATTTGCGCAACAATAGATCTTGTATGTTTTAATTTTTTTGTTTCTGTCCCCAAGGGTTAGGTATTCAAGGGTTCTACAGACAAGGGTTTGCCCTGTGCTATAGCTCTCTGATATACATGCGGGGTCCAATAATAGTACTCGGCCCAATATCTCAGGGCACCAACTAAGGAGGCTAGACTGTGCCCTTAGTCATACTACTCGACTACCCAAGTACTAGAGAGTATCTTCCTGAGTATTGTTCTCGATGGCACTATAGTAGTTAGGCGGTCAATCAGTTTATCTAAAGAGGGCTTTAGGAAATCTAGGTTGATCCATACATAGGTGTTTTCTGATGCACTACCACTCGAAGGGGTACCAACAGGGGTTACAAGGGTGTCCAACAGATGTGCTCTTACGTACCACTTGTATTTATTGCATGTATGAATCCCTCAACTGTGGGTTTATGCGTGTAACGACAGATCTTTGTGGATTAAAGACATTGGAATACATCTCTACCCTAAAAAAAATTTAACCCACAATTTCTACCGAGGAAAATGCTGTGATACCACTTGTAATATTCCAGATATAAAAAGTATGCAGAAAAAAAGTAAAATGCTAGAAATGGAAGATAAACAACAATATAACCAGAATAACACCACAATAATACTAAAATGATAACAAAATAACACCAGAAAGAGCACTTCGATTACTGAGAGCAATGTTCGCAGGCCTCTTCAAAGAGGAAACCTCTAGTCGAGTAGAGCTCTATTACAATAATATCCAAGCTAGGGTTTTCATACCCTCGACTCCTATTTATACTAAATATGTTTATCAAAAGAACCATCTAGAGGAAGATCCTTCTAGAAGCAGAAGCTTCTATTAAGTCTTCTTACATTCGAATTATTCTACTTTATTGCAAGACCTTATTAATATTGACCTTTATTACATTTGAATATATTGTTCTACCTACATGAGGGTTACGTCCCTAACACTCACTGAATCAACCATCTCACACCCCTATGAGTGCCACCATTCTGGGATCAACTTTGCTTGGTTCCACCTTACTTAGGTCCACTTCCCAAGTCCATCCATCCACTATCTCTCCTTCACAAGGAGGCGGGGAGAAAACTTCCTCTCAAGGGAGAAGTACCACCCCACCAACCCCCCCTTAAGGGTCAGGTCCACTACCTGCTCACACCATGGATAGAAATAATCCTCCACCCCCACCCCCATGCCATATTTTGCATATCTCAACATCCCTGATTTGAGTAAACTCACAAATGACCCTATATTGCATGACCCCACATGGCTTAACATGCCTACCAAACTACCTTCAAATATTCCATAATTTGAAGTTAAATTGGGGGAAGATCCTGCCAACCATGTCATGACCTTTCACTTATGGTGATCTTTAAACAAAATCATGGATGAATCCATCTTCTTAAAGTTATTTCATCACACACTCATTCCATCAACCAAATGGTATGTGGATGAAAAATCAGGGTCCCATGTGACCTTTGAATCCTTGGCCAAAGCATTTTTTTCCTTCTTCCAACTACCAGTTCATCACGACACTGGTCTAGAACTGCTCTCCGAGTGAAAAAAAACCTCAGCTACACATATTGATGACCACATTCAGGAATGGCATCATCGACATAGTTTATGTAAAGCAAAAACCACTAAAGAACAACGTCTTGATTGGTTTCCCAAATCACTCATCTCTATACTTTCCAAAGATGTGGCATCCACCTTCCCCCAAATTGAAGAGGAAGCCATCAACAAGGCTCAACAATATGACCTCATTTATGCTCAGTCGGGTTACTTATACATGGTAATACCTGATGCATCGAGACCCATACCATTAGGCCAGGACAAACCTGGGATGTCTCACGCGGCATATGGACTGATTGGTACCACAACACACCACAACCCATACATCCAACTACCACCTATGTACGATACACCCCAATATCCACCGATATATGGAGCCCCACCTTATTACCTTCCTCCACTTTACCAACAACCATATCCTGTTGCTCCCCATCCACCCATGAGTGGACCTTTGTCGAAACCCATCATGCACCCGAATTCTCAACCAAGTTCAGGTTCCCCCTCTACCTCAACATATAACCTGGGAACTAGCGAAAGAACTTTGACTTCCTATGTGCCCTATGGATCATTTCCACAACATAATATATATTTTCCATTTCTTGGCCCTCCCCAGCCAATTGATCCTACACAGGGACAACCACATGTCGGTGTTAACTTTGTTCAACCCTCTCCCATTCAGAAATTTCATACTTTCAAACAGTTGAATAAGATAAATCCAACCCATCAGGCAAATAATGCCAAAAAGAAAGGAAAAAACCGAAACAAAATCCAGGACCAAGAGGAAATAACCCCCAACAAAACAAACCTGCTGGGGGAAACCATAATCATGGTAACTAGAACCCCCAAGGGGACAATAAAAACAAACACCAAGGGAGGAACAACAACAACAACCTCCGGACGAACTTCCCTTGCACTCTTTGTGGCGAGCATGGTCATTATACTCACCATTGCCCCCAAATTTCTGACTTCAAACGGATGAAAGATTCCATGAACACACCACATACCCCAACGTCATCTACCCTTGACATGCCCCACAACAGTATTTGTAACAACGACCCCCAACTATGTTGCAAAACCCTATTCCACACCAAGGTGTGATGAATACCCAACATAAGGTACATCCTACCCAACCACAAATGGGACAATATCAAAACCTTGGAAATCTAACAGATCGTAATATCCTCCTCACTAGTGAAGAAGAAATTCTTCTGCAAATGCGTAGTCATCAATGCAACACCCCCATTTAATCTACTCCCACCACTTCGGAAGAATCTCTAGCTATATCTAGAAAACCCTTGATGATTCCATGCCCTAACACTGAACCCACCATTTGTATCCCTCACATCCCATTACAATAGAATGTCAACAACCCTCAGGCTAGAGCAGCACACAATTATAGTCTGGTCGATGACTTGGCACAATCCCATGCAACCATGTATGTATTGGAGGTCCTCCAAACCTTTCCAACACAATGGAATTCCTTACTTTCTTCCTTGGGGGAAGTCGACCCAACTGATACTAGACTCATCACATTTGATCTAGATAGTGGGGAACCTCATCTCCCCGCTTTGGTAGCTTTCCAGATACTAGTGAAAATTTAGGATGTCATGGTTCATCTATGTATCATTGATGAAGGTGCATCCACATGCATCATGTCCAAAATTGTATGGCAGAAACTTGTCTCCCCTGAGATACTACCATCCACCATCACTTTAAGAGATTATAATGGTCGACCATCCTCCCCTGAAGGGCTCTTTCAAAATGTCCCCATGGAACTCGGGGGAAAAACCATCCTCATCGACATTGAGGTTATCGATGCCCTGCTCAATTACAACATCTTGTTTGGACATAGCTACATGTACGCTATGAAGGCAATAGCCTCTTCTTTGTTTCGAACGATGATGTTCCCCCACAATGGGAAAATCATCACCATCGACCAAGTTTCACATTACGAGCCTAACCACTCCACCAACATCGATAACATCATGCTTCTTGTCCGCACTAGTTCCACCGTGTACCCACTCATGGATATGGGCCCAAAAATTTTCAAAGACCCATCCTTACTAGGGGCATACCATGGAGCACCACCTCTCATACACCCCTCAACACAAGTGCGTGTCATATATTCTAATGGAACTGAAACCGGAGAGACCATTCCTCCCACCGAGGCTTCTCCACCTCTCAATGTCCCACCAGTTGAAGAAATTTTACCTCAGGGATTAACTGAGAACCCTACTACACCACTTATACCTGACTTCCCCCTCCCCCAGGGGAAAATCCCCGTTTGGGAGACAATTCCCCAAGCCATCACTCAAATCCCCTTCTTCTACCCCCCATTGAGAGTACAAACATTTCAGGTAGCCACGACACTTACCCTTCCCAACATGGTGCTCACCATCCCTGTATGGTATCTACACCCTGCAGTGATGGTTCCTCAACCATCCCTCCCTCTTCAATCAGAGGGAATCCCAATGCAGATTCCAGTACTAACGCTGGCCATGCCACCCTAACCCCCAATTGCTAGCATCACAACTACAGTTGGGGGCAGACAAAAGAAGAAAGAGACCATTGATCCACTTCCTCCCCAAGTTCAAACTCCTTGCGCACTCTACGAAAGAGAGGGACACCCTACTAATATATTTCCTTCTCTTCCTAAATTACACAATCTGATTCAACTCCCTCGAACAACCACATCACTCACCGCTTCACCACGCACACCCAGTACTACCACAACGTCCCCTACTATAGGAAGTAAAGGGTTGTGAACCAAATTCACATTTTCCATATGTTCAGAGTATGGCCACTACACCCATTATTTCCCAACTCTACCTCAATTTTGACAAACACTCACGGTGATACACCAAACCTTTCAGCAAGATCCCTCTCCACCAACACCTTCGGGTACCCACGTCATCGACATCTATTATGTCTCAACCTTAGTCACCAAATGGATGAGATGCCCTTGCTCTCTTTGTGACTCACTTGATAATTTCACATATTAGTGTACTTTGATCATTGAATACAAACGTCGTCAAGCAACCCTTATTCAAAATCATTCGACCACCTCACCTCATGTGATGAAACTGACTATCCCTGATTTCCCTTGGAATATGGTCCATCATTGAGTACTTTTCCTCTCACAAGAGGTCTTTCACCCGCCTAATTGGTAGCCCCAAGCTCCCATAATCTTCCAAAACACCTCACAACACTCTCGCCAGATCACCAATAATGTTAGTGCAAATGCTGTGTCATTGTGGGCCCACCATCCATATATAGGGCCTTTTTCCCAACTTCCACACTCAATTACAATAGCCTAGAGCCTATGTTTCCCGATCTATTTTCAGCCATGGGATCATATTTCCTCCATATAAATAGTCACATTCCCCGGGTCAGCATATGAACTTTGTCCCGGGGGAGCATTTTTCTCACATCACGTCTAGGTACACATGCTCATGTTCAAAATTATCAAATAATTGTTATATGTTATTTATCTTTAGATATTGTTCACATCAGGTATTCGATTTTAATGTGTGCATGTACTTGGTCATCAGAACCCAACACATCCCATTCAGGTATATGATCGACACTGGAATGTAATCATTCCCTCTGAATATCAATTGCATCTCCCAGTCAAACCCTCCGACATTCGCCTTTAGGGTCCCTACATCTAGCTCTGCAGTACTGCCACCTCCACTGCCTTTTGGTACTATAACCCGGTAACACTCTCCCCCACATGAGTTGTCCCATTCATATTCCCCCTTGGAACTTTGACACTCATGCTTCTTTCACCCCTTAGGGATGGGAGTCCCGATAGTATTACGCATTTCCGAGAATAAGCCACATACTCCTTCTCATCATTTTTTCTAGATTTCCCAATGGACTCCCAGGTTATCTCATCTTGGTTATATTTTGACTGTGCCTTTGCAGTATCATTAACCCTTCATTTCATCCACAGTCAGTTTTCCCATATGCATATTTCCCTCCATTCATTTACCTCATACATAAACCCACCCATGGGCCCCCCACCCTCCACCAGTTATCCACACCACTTGTGCCCTCACAAGCCAAGCCATCTTGCACTGGGGAACTCGTTTATGTATCTGTACACTCATCCCAAATTATTCTTTATTTATTTGGTAATTGTAAAAAGCCTTTGTTTCCAGCATTTACTTAGATTTTTGTTGTCACCCTTGAAGACCTTCTTTTATGGCAACGCAACCCATGTTGCTTTTGGTTGGGGCATCCACTATCCAACATCGTCCATAAACCCCGAGTATACCATAGTCCATGTACCCATGATATCTGAGTTTGTCCACTTTTTCATGCCTCTGGCACCATTTAACACTATGTCTAGTCGTCCCCCTAACACTAGATACAGTTTTACGGTTGTTGTCAAACATCCTTCAAACATACCCCCAACCAAGGGAAGTCTTGAGTCTCACCACATCTTGACTTTGTTCATGTTCCCTATCAGTTCCTAGTCTTATCACCTTAGATTTCATGAAGCCCTTTTCTTCTTGGATTCATGTCTCCCTTTCTGTCGACATCAACACTGTTTCCAGAAGGGCAACAGTATCTTGAATCTCATTACCTTTACAATGAGGAGTCTCGGACGACACAGAGAGAACCATCATTGCTCTCTGATGTTGTTGACTGACATAACATTCGAATTCAACAAAATCTCATGTTACGGTGGGTCTTACTACATGACTATTGCAGTTGTCTTATACCAGCCGAAGACCTCTGAATTCATTAGGCCATCAATGTTTGTGAGTCATCGACACTTATTATAGGAGTCCTTGACTCTTTTCAGAGTATATTCACCATCAGAATTGCCATCTTCCATTATCAAACTGCCCCGAAGGGCATTGCAGTTATCTACATCAGCATACAACTTCAGTTATTGTCTTACATTATGAGTTACATGACATGAGCATGGGGCATGCCCACCTCGTTTGTATAAATATTTTCTCTTTCTCCCTCAAGAAATATTTGGGTCCCATAGTTTCCCCTCTCCTTCTGACAGGATCGCTCTTGCATTTCTTATCAACACTCTTCATTACAATGGTACTTTCAGTAGAAGAAACATTGATGTATTTCGGCTATATGTATGCTCCTAACCTCACATATCACGGGGCATGTGTTATCACTGAAATTTCATCTGCAACATCGCATGCAAATGGTTACATAAATACAACACTCCCAAACAACCATTATTTCACCGAAAATACCAAAAATTCATTTCCAAGAGGCAAAAACTATACAACTGGACAAAAATTGACATGTGCTAACTCACTAAAGGAAGCGTGTGCATAGTGCGTGGGCCAAAGAAGCCTGTAGAGAGAACAATGAACCATATGCATGACTGTGTACGAGAAAATATGTGCACTCCTATTAACGTCACATTTATGGTTCTTGTTGGCCTCCCAACAACTTATGTACCAACTCCCAACTTGATTTGACCCTCAGATCTGAGCTGAATCTGAATGGGGGACTAGTCAAGGACCAAAACGTGCCCTAAAGGGCCCCTTGTTCACACCAAGAACCATTTGAATAATTCCTTGAAGACATGTTATAAATGGAGGCCATGGGTGCACTAAGAATTTAATATTTCTATAGTTTTGTTATGCTACCTCAATCCTCCCTTGAGAATCCTTTTTTTTCTTTGGAGCATTCTAGCAACATTCCAATAGGCCATTGCACTCACCTCTTGAGGGAATAGGCTTGGATTTCTTCACCATTTGATTTATATTTTATCATTGTAAGAAGAGCTCTCCATTAGGGAACTCAAGATCCCTCCCAAGGAGGAAGAGGGGATCCATAAGTCCTCCTTTCTCTACAGTGTTTTTCCAACTAATATAGTTATCCATTGGTGGCATAATCTTGGTCATTTGGTTGATTGTTTTTGGTTCAAAGTTTCTTATGCATTCTAGTTTTATTTCCTTAGTTATTTTTATTTTACTTGTTTATTTCATGTTCTTGGATTGTCTAACTTATGCACTAACCTATGTCTTGTCTAGCAGTCCCAACTAGACTTGTAAGTGCTCTTGTTTTTCTCACCCAAGTGACGAAACAAACACAACATATTGGCGACCATACTGGGGACTAGGTATCAATTTCCTCCCTATTTGAGATTTTAGAGCACTTCTTTCTTACCCATTTACCTTGCAGGTACCAAATCTGGCCCAACCTTACCTTCCAAGAGCCAAGTTTGGAGCTGGAGGAGGAGAATACCACTCAAAATCCCCCCCGCCCGACGCGTTGATAAGTGCCCTTGTTTTTCTCACCCAAGTAACAAAACAGACACAACATGAAGGTTATTGATTTTTTAGAAATTTTGGTGTGAAACATTCCACCTCATCTACCTATTATCCCTAAGGAAATGGCCAAGCATAATCAACCAATAAAATTTTAGTCAAAATTTTGAAAAAAATCATAAGAGACAAACCTTGACAATGTCACACTGATCTTCCATACACCTTTTGGGATAATCACACTACTACAAAAATTAAGAATAGAGAGATTCCTTTCCAATTGCTATATGGAAAAGAAGCCAGTATCCCTATTTATCTTGAGCTATCCTCCTTTCATCCTGCCTTCCAAAACAAAGAACTAAGTTTTGCTTACTTATTGTGTAGGTTCCATACTTTTTTGTCCTTACAGGAACAATGTAAACGTGCCTTAGCTAACCTTAAACATAGACACCAAGTGGTTAAAAAATGTATTGATAAAAAGGCCAAACCTAAACCATTTGATGTAGGGTAGTGTGTTTTACTGTGGGATTATGCTCATTTTGTAAAGCGGAAACGCACTAAGTTCCATAAACTTTGGCTTGGACCATACATAATTTCTTATTTCAATAGAAACAATGCCTATTTATTATAGGCGAGCATGGCATAATTTTCTATTACACTAACAATGGGTTCAATTTAAAGAATTATTTTGAACCTAACCTAGAAGTATGGAATTATTTAGATAAAAACACAAAAAATATTGTTATAATAATAATAAATTTATTAAATAATTTTTTGGTTTTCCTTCTTTAATTTTTTTTCTTACATTGTCTTTGGTTAGTTGCTCGCTTTTACTTACTTTTTAGTTCTTCCTTATATTACTTCAAGTTATTGATTTCCTTTCAATTTCTTGTTTTTCCTTGTTTGTTTTTTCTCCTTTTTTTTTCCTGGATTAGGATCTCATGCTCTATACACTCTTGAATTTAGAGGAAAATATAACTATGACTCTTTATTTTCCTTGTTCATTATTTTCTAACAATGCTAGCGGACCTTGACACTAATTCTATAGGATGTTGTAGGTTGAAAACATTCCAAAGTAAAAGTTATATAAAATATCATCCAAAGAGACAATTATAATGTTGTAGGGTTGGGAACTCTATCCCTAATCTCCTTATCTTCTTGATCTATCCCATTCTATACACTCTATCCCATGTGAGAATAGCCTTTGGCATACTTTGCATGGATGATCACTTCATCTTATTATGGATTTCTTCTTTGATTACTATACAAACATATATTAAATTCAATGCTTTCCTTGACCAATCTCACATGTCTTAGTCCTTCTTTTCAACTATTATTTAAAGTTCTAGTTTATAAAATTGAGATTCTAGATTCAATCCTAAATGTAACCAGTTCTCCCTATGAAGTTTCCATGTGTTGATAATTTTTCTTTGTTTAATATGTTTTAAAGTGACCTAAGATGAAAAATTTCCATACCTATGTGCTATGACTTAACTCAAAATTTCTTGATGTCTTGACATAAGTGGGGTCCCATCCCTAAAATTTGCACTTGAGGTCATAAGGGCATCTTAACATAAATATTGGGAAAAGTGGAGCTTTGATAGTGGATGAATTAGATAAGATATTGATTTTTATTTGATATGTAAGATCATTTGTGGTTATGGTTACACAATCATATTTCTTTGTCATTTGCATTATTTGATTTAACATGATTATGGTTTTGTTTTGTTGGTTTTGTTGAGTAACATGTGGCACAAGTTCTATTTGTAGTAATTGGTCCATATGTTTTCCATCTAGGAATTTGTTTGAGAGCTCTATGGACATATTTAGTAACTACTTTCAGTGTTAAATAAAAACAAAAAATGACCCTAAGGGCCTAGTTTTGCAATGTTGTGAAAACATAATGCATAGTAATCACCCCTTCAGATGATGGTTTAACAATGATAAATAATAAACATGGTGAGCATTCATTATATGGTAACAGTGCATGGTGCACTTAAAATAAAACTTTTAAAACTTTTATGGTAGAAGCGCCTTAGTGTTGAATGTTTGGGTAGCACATATTATATGGTTTGTTGGTTTACATGGTTTGCATGTGGTATATGGTTCGCCACTAGTACATTGAACTTTGGCTTGGCATTGCATTTAATGTAAATATTTGTAATCATGGGTGTGTATTAGAATTTGTAATTCATAGATGATCCAGATGGATTTCAGTGGCCTCCTACCTATTCCAACTGGCTCATTTTGGTAGTTTTCCAGTTTGGCAATTTTTTCCTAGTTTTCGGGTCCCTGACTTCCAGGGCCGTTTTGAGGCCCTAAAGAATGTTTTTAGGGATCACCACAGTTAGACTATAGACGGAGTCAGAGTTTGATGGTAGCATGTGTAGTGATTAAATATACCTTTCCAACAGGCTATCATGCGCCTAAAACGAAGATCGTATGCAAAAGTTATGACCTCGTGAAGTTGATGTACTAACTTACCCAAACGGGGCCCACATGACTTTTGGCGCTTCATCTCCTAGGGTTAGGTTTTTGGATGTCTAGGGTTTTTGAAATTCATGTTTATTGTAAAAATGCCTTCAGATCCTCATTGTAATCATCTTCTTGCGAATGAGCGCAACCCTCACATCTCTTCTCAGAGATAAGCCGCCACCATTCTAGCAAGCTTGTTTTTCGCTGCATTTTACAGTTTCAACTTATTTCCTTATTGAATAGAAACTTGTTTTATTGTATATATGTTATTTTGTGTTTAGAATATTTTGATAATAATCTGTATTCATTTTGTTCTTCTCATAAAATACGGATCAATAGACATTGGAAAACAATTTCTTGTTTGACACTTGGAAACTTTGTACTCTTCCTGTTGTTGGGAAATAATACCCTACGGACTAACAATCTAGGGCTGAACTTGTACACATATCATGACCTCAAAGAAAACACTTTTAACCTATCACCCCAATACTCAAAACCCCTTTTTCACACACAAGCATGGAAAAGACCTACTAACCTTTTTCTATCGATGTTTGATGTAGATCCTCCGTTGTGCTTTATCCACTTGCTCTCACTGCTCCTTCCAAAGACAATCCTGCAATCAAGACAAAACACTACGCATGCATGCTATTTTTCTACCTAAGGGTTAGAGATTAAGCATAAATCAAATAAAATATATATTACTCGTGCATTGGGACGGGAAAAGCATTCTTTTATTAATCTCAAGATGAATCAACTTACAATAATAACAGAGATCGACCACTATTCCTTGATCCTGATCCTGGGCTCCTCCTCTTCTTTGTCCTCCAACTGCTTTGCTTGAATTCTCCTAAATCTTGAGGAAAGGCTAAAGGGTTGGGACAAAACGGATTCGGAAATTGGGCAGAGTTTCTTTGCTATGTTTTTCCTCTTTCAAATAGTACCCCTACCCCTTATTTTATAGGCGAGAAGGAGCTAGGGTTTTGGATGAACTCTCGGCCATGCATGGCTGGGAGTTCCAGTTAACTGACCCAAATCTTTTCATCCCGTCGGCAAATTTACTGTTTTTGTGCTTTGTTAGGTAAACGCAGGTTGTAGTGGGCCAGCCAGCGTTCCAACGCGTATAGTATAAGGCCTGCCAGCGTTCCAACGCGCCCAATAATGGGTTAGGGCGCGGGTTACTTGCTTTAAGAGGTTTTTTGAAGAGGCTTCTCAACATATGTGTTGGCAATGAAGGGAAATGAGTTGGCCTGATGTCAGGTAAGCATGTATGGTGCAATTTAGGGTTATAACAAATGACCCCTAATGTGTGAGGTCAGAAGAGCATCTGATGGCCGAAATACATTACCAATTCTTTACCAATCTGTACTGATATGTTGAATGAGTGAGCCCAAGAATCAGGAATCGGGAGGTGCCATCTGCAAAAAATATCAAATGTCTCACCGAGGCGGGCATACCCATGCTCGGAATAAAATAGAACCATGGCTACCAATCAAATACACTGTAGATCCATGTCAAACAACTATAAAGAGTAGCTACGAACAATACACAGCGGAGATACATCTTGAAATCAGAAAGATATACATAGAAAGTATCCATCTCCCAGAAGCTGATTCGGCCTGATGGCTGTACTTCAGATCTCGAGCATCAACTTCAAAGTCTTCTAAACTCGGGTAGGAGTGTAATATGAGTGTACGACTGCACTACCCAGAGGTCTTTGACGGCTTGTCGGTTATGGACTTGATAATCTTGATGATCAGACTGAAGGCTTCAGTGATTTTGAACAAAGACTTGATTGGATGTTCAGGATGGATGGGTATGTGGACAAGAGACATATTGCAGAGGGGCCGACTCAGGCTTAGTGACAAACTTCCCTTAGACAATAGCATGACAAGTGATAAGACTCGGGCAACATATCTATTAATCATAAGTCTACGAAGCAGGAGGCAACGCAAACTCTCCATATGTTTGGAAGAGTACCCAAACGGTGGAGGACACAACTCAATATAGCGAGCAAAGCTTCCTAAGGTCGTACTACATCCCAAAGTCTGATGAATCAAACAGATAGATGTGCTTTATCCAAGGGCGACTCACGATGCTGCCAATAGAGAAAATACTTTTCCCATCCTCTTTATGGGGTATATTTGATTTTTTTGTTCTTTTTGTTGATTTGGAAAAAAGAATAAAGGAATATTACATTACAATGGAAGAACGAGTACAACAAACATACAAGCTCAAGGCACAAGGACCAGAATGATGTTCTAGGAAATGATACTTGGGAAAAATCCTCCAGTGGCCAAAGGTGTTAAGACGCAAAGGCAAATTGTTACTAAACTAATGGGTAAAGGATGCAAATGCGGTTGATAGAACACACAATGGTAACGTCCTTCGATGTAAGTTTAACGAGCCCAGAGAAGGGAAGCTTAGTGATTTTTCATGTTTACAGAGTCTGAAAAAGCATAAAAGGAAACTCCATTGGGCTACCTTTTTCGACAATAATCTAGTTGGTTAGAAAAAGGGGTAAACTAGCACCAACTAGACGTCAATTCAAAACCATTTTAACGAGTGTGAAAAGGACAAGATCACTCGGCTATTTTTTCACTTTTAAGGAGTCTGAAAAAAGATT
>JZKD02S1683469.1:25695-36048 GCA_000966675.3 Picea glauca
CAGGTTCACACGTGGAGGTAACTACCTCCCGCAGCTACCATAATATCAACAGATGATGCTCCAGCCTCTATGTTGTGTTGATGATGAGAAAAACTTCCGATGATTTATAGATACGCCAGTCAGTGTTCCAAGATGATATTGATGATGTTGTCCTCTCTCTCGCCTGATGTTGTTGTAGAATACCCTTCTTGTTAAGGGGAGTGTTGAAATAATGTAACTGCAAAGTGTATTCTAATTATTATTGTTGTATTATTCACTAGATCAATCCCCTATTGCGGATTGATCATGTCAACTATTGTAAAAGACCAAATCCCCTTTTGCGGATTGGTCAAAACATAATTGTAATAGGCAGAATAAGAAGTCGGCCCTAGAATATATTAAAAGGGCCCCAGAATATATTAAAGGTGGTTATAACCACCCAGAAGAAGAAGTCGGCCCTGCCAATGAAGAGACACCTCCATCCACACGTGCCAGAGTTGTATAAATAAGGAAGCTAGCGCCTCATTTAGACAGACACTCACTTGTTCATTGAGAAGCAAGTTTCAGAGCTGCAGTTGGAGGAGAGAGAGAGAGAGAGAGAGAGAGAGAGAGAGAGAGAGAGGCGCATTCTTGGGAGAGGACTTTCTGTATGTGTTTGAGTTATCTCTTGGCATCGTATTGGCTATCTATAATAAGGAAGTTTTGTTGGGTTTTCTCCCCCATGAGAGTTTCCCAGGATAAATGATGTGTCTCTTGTGATTGTGTATTTCTCAGTGATCCTATCTAATGCTATTGTTATCTAGTGAAATGCAAAGAACTCTAATAATAGCTTAAACCTTAACAGCTACGATCTAATCTTAAACTAACTTTGACTTTTGGATAAGATCAAAGAAGCTTCTCACAGAGAGTTAACTAATATTGATTAATAATTGTCTTTTGATAAGTTTAGACTTAGGAAAATTTAAATGATCATTAATCATATTAATTAATCCCATTTTCCTATGTTAGACTTAGGGAAAATTTAAATGACTTGGAGAAACATTAATCCATGTGTCCTTGGCTTCAATGACACCTTGCCCAAGCCAAGAACACCTATCCAAGCTACAATGTTTATAAACTCAAGTGTTGGACCAAGTGTGCTCCGGTACGGAAACGCGTGGTACGGACTTGAAACGTGTTTTTGGTCATATGGATGCATCCCACATGAGGGAACGTATTTTGTATGGCTGGAAATATATTTCAAGGTCGTACCTGCAACCATACTATGCGTTTCCATGTCTAATTCAGCCAATTTTGACTCTTTTTTACTGTTGGGACCCACAATTTTGGATTTAATCCCTAATTAGAGGTTAATTAATAATTAATGAGACTTCTGGAAGCCTCTAAGAACAGAAATTCTTTTTAGAAAGAGGATTTCACTCTCATTTTGCCTCACATGGTTTAAGCAAGGGCGATTTGAGAGGCAATAATGGTAATGTTGAATTCTTAAAATAAAAGATGACATTTCATTTATCTTTCCAACTTCATTTCCTTTATCTTTCCTCCTTTTGATCCTTTTACTTCAATTTTTAACATTACCATTAATTGTTTCAAGATGTTTGAGAGTGGTTCCAACCTCATCGAACTTGATATGGAGAAAGTAAAATTTCATATCCCATTCCAAATTCAGCATACTTAACAGTTTTCAGAGTTTTCAGAGTTTTCCAAATTCAGCATACTTAACAGTTTTCAGAGTATCTAGGAGGACGCACCTATTGGAGGAGTATTCTATCATTCTTTTGGCATCTTGAACGAGGTTTCCAGAGCGTGGAACAGAGCAAGAGAGTCATTTTCCAAACAACCTTGGGAGCAGAGCGTCTCGGAAGCATCCTTGTACGTGTGTGTGTGTATTGCATTTATATTCAAAAAAAGATGCAAAATGCCTAATTAGTTGTAGAATATATGAAAACCTGCATATTTGTGCTACTTGTAGATGAATACTACATTACTATGATGTTAGAAATTCCATCCATAGTACATTAATGATTGTATTGAAACTTTGAAAGAAAGCATTATGAATAAACGAGTAAGAACATTTAAATGACAAGCAATATTCTACCATCACTTGTATTGGGATCCACATCATTAGTATCATCCTTCATCCCTTACCTCTTGTCTAGCCTTTGCCTCCACCTCGATCCTCTAGAGACATCAGTTGAGACTCGACAATATGGTAGAAAAAGCTTAACATGCCTAATCAATGATTTTGGTTTGAGTGAAGGGTACTTTTTTGCCAAGGCCATGACAAAGGGGTTTAACAATCAACACCACCAACATTGGGGTACTTAAAGGGCTTGGTGCTCTTGATTAAATGCTAATCACATATCCTCATACGTGATAGAATCCAATGAAAATGCTACAATCCCATCAATCCTGAAATCTTGAAAAATGTTAAGTCTGCTAAATTTTGAATGGGATATGAAATTCTACTTTCTCATATGAAGTCCAATGAGGTTGGAACCACTCTCAAACATCCTGAAACAATAAATGGTAATGTTAAAAATTTAAGAATTTAACATTACCATTAGGGAGCGTCCAAGGAGAGCCCAGGGAGCGCACACCTAGGCTTTGAGACCATCCCAAGGAGCGTGGCGCTCCCAAAAAAGCAGGGAGCATCCTCAAAAGGCATGGAGCATGCTCCCAAGGGCGCTCCCTGGACACTCCCGCTCGGAGTGTGCTTCCTAGTCTGGGAGCGAGGGGACACCTTTGGCAACACTGATCTTGACACATTCCACGCACCTTTTGAGGAGGACGTTGGAAATTTGACTCACTCTTTTTTTATTTCTAGGAGGGTGCACCACCTACTTGAGCTCAAATGCTTCGAGATTTGTACATGTGGCATGGCTAGTTTATTTTATTAGTCGTTTGACTTGTCCTCTCAATTAGTTGAGGGATATTGCTATTTTATGTTTTCTTAGAATAGATCTAGGATTTTGATAAATATATTATTATTTTATTGAGAAGGTTGTTAAACCAAAAAACTATATAAACAAGGCTCCTCCTACTGTAATGGTTCTTGAAATTTTGTGGAGACACAATAGGCTATTGTTTGAGAAACTATTGTGGCTTATTGGAGCTTGTAATGAATGTTTTTTGGAACCAATATGCTGAGTACAAACGCTGGAATTTTCATTCCTTTTGAGGAGGACATTGGAAGTTTGACTCACTCTTTTGCTATTTCTAGGAGGGTGCACCACCTACTTGAGCTCACATGCTTCGAGATTTGTACATGTGGCATGGCTAGATTTATTTTATTAGTCGTTTGACTTGTCCTCTCAATTTGTTGAGGGATATTGTTATTTTATGTTTTCTTAGAATAGATCTAGGATTTTGAAAAATATATTATTATTTTATTGAGAAGGTTGTTAAACCGAAAAACTATATAAACAAGGATCCTCCTATTGTAATGGTTCTTGAAAGTTTGTGGAGACACACGAGGCTATTGTTTAAGAAACTATTGTGGCTTATTGGAGCTTGTAGTGAATGTTTTTTGGAACCAATATGCTGAGTACAAACGCTGGAATTTTCATCTCTTTAATTGTGTCATGGGAGCTTAAACCCAGGTATTGTTTTTCCTTGTTTAAGCGAATTTATGGATGGTTATTTTCCTCTTGAAAATTCTGTGTTATCTATGGCTGAAAGTGTTGAATAAAAGTAAGATTTCCTTATTAGAGTTTGCTGGAATTTACCTTGTTGCAATGGTAAACATCCTCCCATTGCATTTTTGATGAATGTTCCCTCATTAGGACTATAGATCTGAATTTTTAATCAGTAGACAGGAAGAAATTGATGGCTGTAGCATGATAATTCCAGCTGTAGTTGTCAATTTTCTCATGAAATATAACTCAATAAATTATTCCCTCATAGACTCTATTGCCCTATAGGATTCCTAGGCACTAATCTTGGTTTCCAACCCTTTAAAATTCATAAATCTTAATCATTTACTTTGTGGGTTTGAAATCTGAAATTAACAAAGGTAAAATCAGAATTTAGATTTCATTCCATAAGCCAAAAGGAACCTTTTTATTGCATGTTTTGAGATCTGGAATTTACACTTGAAAATCAGCTTGTTTAGATCTCATTTTCCCCAGCAAAAGACTCCTCTTTTTGCTGTCCTAAAACCTGGAAATTATAAAATCCAAAATCAGACTTTAGGTTTCCATTTCTAAGTCAAGAATCTTGTCATTTGCATCCATCCTTATTAGACTTAGAGAGTTGTTTAGGGATTCCCCCCTTGAGTTGGAGAAGAGACAACCTGAAGAGTGGGAGAAGGTTCTTGAGGTGAAATTGGATAACCTCTCCAAGTTTCCCTTAGGTCTTCACCTTGTGAATTAGGACTTTGAAAACCTAGGTGAGGGTTTGAGCGGTGACAGGTCCCATAAAGAACTACAGGTGTGGGGTGTGATTGTGTGAAGCATACCTGTTTAAATTTCTCCGCATACATCTTTGTTGAATTTGGCCTTGTCCATGGAAATGCACTAAATAGAATGCCACCTAGACCTGTACCAACGCCTCCAGCTACAGTAGAGCTTGATAGATCACCCATGACTGCAGGGTAACACATAGTTGTAAATCAGTACCAAGATGAAATTTAGTTCAATTTAGAGCAACAAGAAAACTGAATCCTGTTTCTCCCAGACTTGAACACAATTTGGCATCCGTTTTCATTCTTCCCCATACAATGCAACAAATTTATAACCAAAGAAAAAAATGGCAAATTTAATTCCCATAAAATTCATTCCAATATCCCTCCATGTGAAGAGCAAGTATCAACCCAAATACAAAATAGCAAATTTATAATCATAAGAATCCATCCAAAATACGAAAAAACAGCTAGCTAAGACAGTAATGATTCAAAGAATGATGGGTGATAAACATCAAGCACTACATGATCTGCTTTACACAGAATAAAATTAAATAAAGGCAAGAGCTTTCACTGGGACAAATTTAGAAAACTCAAGAAATAAAAGCATCTGGATTAGAGCTTGAGTAATCCACTTCGGCCTTCAAAAAACAGATTATCAAGGATTTTGACCAGCTAAAGAAATATGAAGTAAAGAGATCAAAACAGTCTTCCACAAGCATTTGCAAGAAAACAGGAAAAAACCCAAGCACACATGTACATTGTTTTAAGGGGAAAGGCCTTAGAAGGCATAAATACCCAGAGAAAAATATTTTTAAAAAATGATTTCCTCATTTTCTATCTACTTGCAAAAAGAACCTCTCAAGTGTTATATAGATCTCCCATGAGCCAAAGAAAGAAAGTGTATGTATGAAAATTAGGGTTCGAAATAGCATGAATTTAAGATAGACCCGTGTCATTTTTTAATCTTAAGATCCACTTAATCTCCAATGGTTATGGTTGGTTTTATCTGATTTGGATTGGATTTCAGATCGCAGCGCATCCACTGTTTGTCCAAATTTGACAATAAGAAAATTTCCGAAACAAAGGTTCTAAAACTAGCTTCTAAAATTTACAACTTCCGATTAGGACCAAAAACTTATGCCTAAATTTTAGGTAATTATTAAAAAAATACATGCTAAAATAGAAATTTCAGAGAAAGAGATAGTTATCCTAAAATCTAGGAACACGGAAAGTCACCATTAGGCATAACAATTCCTTCTTCCTTAAGATCCCCTGTACTAAGCACATGGTCACAGGTTTTCCATTGCTTAAAGTTAAGGACTGGACAGTTTTCTTGCAAGTGATCTTCATAGTAGCTTTTTCAAAGAGTATGTCATGTTCACACCAGTACACAGCTTGACAGATTTCAGCAGAACAGCAGTTTCCCCATGCTTGCATATCTTTTGCAGCAGTTGGCACAGGCATGGCAGGTTGAACACTCCAAAAGAGTAAAATGAGATTTTCAAGATTCACTTTCTTCAAAATTACATATTTTTAGATAAATCATCTTTCTTCAAATCTGATCACATATTTAGATACCCTTTATGAACATTTGCATAGGATTCAATTTTGGTGGCAACTGGAGAAGGTCAAACTTTTGGTCAACTGTGGTAAAAGTTTGACCTAATTTAGGGTTTCTGCACTTTTCTAAATAATTACATTTTTAGATACCCATTATTGATGACAGCACGTCAGTGGAAATTGGTGTTCATTTGAGCCTAAAATTTTGGTCAAAATTAGGATTTTGGAATTTTCAGGATTTGGTCATATTTTGACCCTTAATGGTGAACAACATGGGGGTCAAATTTCAAGTCATTTCAAAAATCTTGAAAATCTGGTCAAAATTAGGGTTTCTGCACCTTCTGGAAGCAGCAATTGCCATGGGATCATACTTGTGATGTTCATAGTGTTTTCACATAGTGCACCTTGCTTGATGATTACTTTCAAGACATTTTGACCAATGTACCCCATATGAGAGATCACTTGGCAAGTTACAAGATTGCTTGGAGAGCAAGTTGCTTCACAAGTAACTGGCATGTCTGAACTTTTTTTGGATGTGATCTAATTTCTCAATAGTAAGCACTCCTTTTTAGTTTGACTTGGCGTGCAATGCAAGTAAACTTTCTAAAAGGTTGACTTGTTGACCAAGCAACAGTAATTCATGAGGAGAGTGCATTCTCTGAGAAGGTTCTTAGGCCCTCTAATGTGGACTCCAATTGACCTATTTTTTCTTTAGGAAGAGTACACCTTGCTTAGGGTTGCTATTCTTAGAGTTGACTTTTCACTTCAGTTCAGTTGTGTTTCAATGGAGTTGGACTTGACTTACAGTTTTACTTCAGTTCACATTCAATTGACCTCCATTTCACTTTAGTTGAGTGCCACATCAATTCCAGTTTATGCACATGCTATTATTAGAGTTGCATGTGATGGAAGTCGATGGATTCATGGAAAGGAAGGTGCACTATTAAGGAGGGTGTTTCCTTAGCATTTATAAGCTTCATTGGTATGTTTTTTACTTGAAGAATAGTGCACCCTGTTACCTCCTGTTATCAACCAAACTAGCAGCCCGACCAAGTCTTCAGACTACTAGAGTAGCAACACAGGGGATAGGTGCCCAATGTCACCACAAGACCTACCCTTCCCTGTTCGAGCCAAACTCCTACGCTAAGATGCTCAGGGAGGCTTCCCGCAAACTATCACTTCACCTCAAAGGATCTTAAGACCAGTGCCTGGACAGAGAACACTAGGTGAAGGTAGGAGTTATTTATTTCAAAGACATGCTGAAGTAGTGAATAATACAGAAAATAAATAAACAAACCAGCAAGCTAACTTATCCCAATTCTTCAAAATAATGCACAAAGGAAAGGGGTGAATGTCCTTACCACTTTATAGATGATTCGTGAGGTGTGTACCTTGGATGAAGTGGCTGGAAACAAGATATTTCCTTGTTGTACTGTTATATCATACCTGTAAAAAGAGTATAATACACAGAAAACCAACAAGAAAATGGCCCTTTGAGAACTCCCACAAGCGTAAAAATACACTAGATCAATAGATTTGTGGGTATAGAGATTGGGGCAGCAAAGTATGAGTGAATACTATGCCCTAGAGCCTTTAGATCTGCAAAGAAATTAATTTCCAGCTGGCTGGAAATTACTTTTGCAAATTTGGGGTTAAAATACCCCTAGGGTCAAAACCCAAAATTTGCTACAGCAAATAAAATTGTTTATTGGGTTGTAGTTTTACTCTATATTGACCAGAAAATAAAGATAAAACATATAAATCAGATCTGGAGAAGTTTAGGAAGGGTTTGGGAGGTAAATACCTACAATATGTTGTTAGCTTTTTAGCTCGGAAGGTACTTTGCATGTTTTGTCTTGAATGCAGATGTTACCTTGTGTTTACACTACCAAGCACTTAACTTTGTAATGAGTTTTTATAAAGTTGTTCTTTTATTAAAGTGACTTTTTAATAAAGTGTACCTTCTAATTTTAAAGTGACTTTATTTCATAAAGCACTTATGTAATAAAGTGAAATCACTTTAATATTTCAAGTGATTCATTTTGGAGGGAATGGATCATGACCCTTGATCTTGAAAAAAGCAAGATCTAATCTTGGCCTTTGAATTTAGGGTTGGGGAAGGTGAAAAGACACTTTGGAGGAAAAATGTCATTTTCAGATTTATAAAAGAATGCATTGGGTAGTGTGCAAGACACATCGAGAAAACGAGAGGAGTTGAGTAAGAGAGATTTTCTGAGTAAGCTTAAGAGAGGAAAGTGAGAAGCAAAGGAGGGCACATTTCCCAAGTAAAAGGAGGGCACAAATCCCAAGGTATTTTTTTGTGTGTGATGTTCTATTTTTTGTGTTGGCCGTACTGTATGGATCCGTACAGTCCATACAGCAGGAAGTTTGGGCACGGTTTTCGAGGCATCCTTTGGCACGAAAATCGAGGCATTTTCTGAAGATCTTCTTGTTGTTGTTGGGTCGTATTATACAGGCCGTACAACACTCTGTTGGGCACTGTTTTCGAGGCACAGAAAAGGAGGAGGTCGTACTGTTGTACAGACTTGGGCACGTTTTCCAAGGCAGAAAATTTTGGGACTGTTTTTTTTGTGGTTGTGAGGTATTTCTCTTGGCTAGAAATGTGATGTTGTTGTTGTACTGTACTTTCCTGAAAGCTGAATAATATATCTCTCTCTCTCTCGTTGGGTTTCCCCACATTGGGGTTTTCCCTGGCATTTGCCTAACTTTCTGAGTTTTATGGGTTGTTGTCCACTGTGTTTATTTCCGCTGCTATTTTGCTTAGCAATGTGTACTTCTGCTTATGGTAATTTATGAATGTGGGTTTAAGGCATTTATGAGGTTCATGCAAGACAGTTATCTCTAGGTTGCTAAGTCTTTGACAGAAATTTCAGTTTGTTGATTTTTGTCATTAAAATCTACATGGTATCAGAGCTTTGTCTCTGAGTGACAGTGGGCAGTGTGATTTTTGGGCAAAAGGGTGTGATTGTTTTCCTTGAGTTGTGACAGAGAATATGGCTACATGCATTAGATATGAGGATCGGTTGGATGGCATTTCCAACTATTTGCAGTGGAAGGTCCGATTGTCAATTGTTCTCAAGGAGAACAAAATTTATAACTATGTCAACTCTGTTGTGGCGGCTCCCGCAGCAAATCCTATTGCTTTGGACTTGCATGAGGTCAAGGAAGCCAAAGGTCAGAGGATTATTCTGGATGGGGTGAAGGATCACCTTATCCCACACTTGGCTGAGAAAAAGACTGCCAAGGAGATGTGGGATGCACTTGAAAACTTGTTTGAGGTGAAGAACGAGAACCGGAAGATGGCCTTTAAGGGTAAGATGCATGATACCAAGATGGGTAAGGAGGAGAGTGTCTCTTCTTATCTTACCCAGGTAGCTCAAGTAAAAGATGAGCTGGAAGTTGTTGGAGAGGTCATTACGGATTCTGAGTTGGTGAGGATAGCCTTAAATGGCTTCACCAAAGAATGGGAAGTCTTCGTGAAGTGTGTGGTGGGACGTGAGCATCTACCAGATTGGAGCAGACTGTGGGATGATTTCACTCAGGAGGAGATCCGAGAAAGATCTCAGAGCAGTGAACAGAAGACAGTCAGAGTTGATGAGAATGTTGCTCTTACTGCAAAGAGCAAGAAGAAAGGAAGTTCTGGAAGGGACTTGAGTAAAGTCAGATGCTATTGTTGTAACCAGTTGGGGTACCTTGCCTCTCCTTGTCCTGAGAGGAAGAAGAAGATGAAACCAGAGGGGCCTAAGACAGCTGCTACAGCAGCCATGGAGGACTTTGCTTCAAAGTACGAAAAGGAATTTTCTTTGGTGACCCTAGTTTCCAGTGTCGGCAACGAAGGATTTGGAGGTGATATCAGATGGATTGTGGATAGTGGAGTCTCTAGCCACATGACAGGAATCTGGCGAGTATTCCTAGATTTCACAGAGATTGGTCCTGGCCGACAAGTGGTAAATGAAGGTGGTGTTAGCGATCAAATAATTCATTCTGAAATTTGTTTGAAAAATGATGCTTCATCTTGTGGAGGACTTTTGACTGTCTTCCCAAGCTCTAAAAAAATATCTGAAAGTACCATTGGAAAGCTTAGGATTTCTAGATGTCAATCGACTATTCAAGCATGTAAAACGGACTCTCCACAGCTCAGAAATTCGATTTTTCCCAAGGCAGTTTTCATTAAAAAAATTGCGCTTTCACCAACTCATTGGTTTTGAAATCTGCTAGTTAGTTGTTGAAAGCTTTCCTTTTCACCAGCTAAAGGGGCGGATTCAAGACAAAAGAGCTGGTGAAAGCACAGAAGAGTCCAAAAACGTCTTCTTTCTGCCCAGATCGCGATTTTTTAATTCCTGAACACGTGGGAAAGGTGTCAAATGATGGATAATAATTAGGAGAAG
>JZKD02S1683469.1:39995-50753 GCA_000966675.3 Picea glauca
AAAAGGTGGGCCCTCCAGGGCCATGCTCAGGTCAATCCTGCTCTCGGTACTCCATGTCTAGGACCTGTGGGCCTCGAGACATGATCTCGTAGTTATCCCTAAAAAGTGGGGATAACAGGTTTGAGAGTGAGATTATTGTGGGATGATCTCAACCTTTGATTAGACTTGAGATGGGATGATCTCAACTATCCAATGTTACAAGAACCGAACCGGAACCGGTAAAACCGGCCGGTCCAACCGGTTCTGAGCTCCCACAGGTCCGAACCACCCCTGACCGGTTCCATACGGAACTGGTTTTTTTTCCTGAACCAGCCGGTTCCGTACTGGTTCCGTGAAGATGACCCGCGGCCAGAAAAGGTAGGGGGAGTTTAGATTTTTTTTTAAATTTAAGGTTGGGATTCACATTTTTTTTTAAATTTAGGCTTTTTTTTATATACTTTGCACATTTGTGTATAATGGTTTGGATTCACATGGATGCACATGAATATGTATTTGTTTTTCAAAATTTGAATATTTTATGGATTTTTAGTAACCGGTTTTTTTATCCGGTTTTTTCCCAGTTCTGGTTTTTGGGGTCGACCAGTTCAATGACCGGTCTGGTTCTGGTATCTTTGCATCTGTCTATCATTTAGGTTTCCTTATGGAGGTTCAAGAGGGGCGCAATGGAGGAGTAAGAGCTCATTCACTCATTTGTTCACTTGGTGAGTTTGAGAGAGAGCATGAGCATGAGGTTCCAGGCATATTGTGAGGCTAGCTTGGGCGCTCCCTTCCATGGAGATAGCCAGCAGGCTTAGGGCCTTGTTTATTTAGTGGGGAGATTCTTGCTTGGAGGAGGGCACACTTGGTGAGGAGGGCGCATCATCAGCAGGGAGGACTTTCAGAGCTCAGATTGCAGTGAGGTCTGTTTTAGAGGGAGGCTACTCATCAGTATCAGAGTATTGTGGAGGGGTTTCTTCATTAGAGCTTCCAGTTGGCTTCTGGCTCCAGTTCAGTGGTCTTGTCAGCATTTATGGAGGGCGCACCATCCTAGGGCGCTCTTGCTTCAGTTGGACTAGTGTTGCAGCTTGGATCAAGTTGCTATTGTATCAGGTTCATCTATATATTGTACTTGTTGTATTCCACCTTCTATTCTCCTCATATATACACATATATTCCAAACTGGTTTTCCCCGGGGGGGTTTTATCCAGGGTCATGTTGACCAAAAATACCTGTGTTCATTTTCATGTATGTTAGAGTGTAGAACTACTATATTTTCAGCTGTAAAGATCTCTAGGTGTGTTACATATATTTTGGTATGCATGTGCTAACCCCTGGTGACTAAAACTACATGCTAGAGCACCTAAATTGCTTATGTAACCGTAACAAATCAGTAAAGAAATTCCTGAACTGTTGGCTGTTATAAAACAGCAGCAAAACCTTGATTGACAGTTGAAACTTAGAGCCAACTTGAGGTCAAAGACAGACCTAGTTGGCAGCTTGATAGGACCTGGAAAATCTTCACTTATATAGTGTTTATTGTAACGGCTAGTTTCTACCTCCCTGATAAAATAATAATTTTCTTGGTTTGCTCATCCACAATTGTTTGGAGGTTAAACCCATGAATAATATTTTTAATTACATAGCTCCATAATAAAATTGGGATAAAATCCTCTTTAAAATAATTTGACCATGAAGATGTCCACATGAGAGATGCGCCCCACCAAGAGAGAGAGAGATCGTGTAGCTTGGGAAGAGTGCGCTCTGATGGAGGAGTTACCAACATTCCAACTTGGGGACATTTCAACCTTGAGAGGTGAGCACAACGATCATATTTTTGTCCGCATTGATTTCTTCTTCTCCAACGACTAGTTTGACTTGTCAAATCCATAAATGAGGAGTTACGTTTTGCCCCAAAGAGGACGATTTGGTCATTTAGTGAATAAATTAATTGTTTTACTTGGATAGAAGAGCATCTTTGACTTGCTAAAATTTTTCCAAGGCAAATAGACCCCCAACGTTCCATTTCCTTGACTATTTGACTTGGGAGAAGTGTCCAACGATTTTTTTTTGAAGGATGGGACGATTTTTCTTTCGGAGGCAATATCTCCCTCAATGTTTCATCAATCAAAATTTTGCAATATGGGTTTTGCTCATGAATTTTTACTGATCATTTTGAACCCATGTTGTATGTTTTCCTCAAAGGACCATTGCCTTGGGATTCGTGAATTACCTCCAAAAACATGCAATGATGAAAACTTTGTGAGACTGACATGTTGGGAACAAGAATGATAAGGCAAGTAATCACAAGGAAATCATTCCCCTCTCACAGATCACTCAAATCAAAGGGTTCTTTATGTCTTGTAGAGATGAAGCAAATAGATAATATTGTGTACCTGCCCAGAACAAGACAACAAGGCAAACAGGGGCACTTTGCAAGTACCAAAATGATGTTAGTGCTTCATAAGACAATGAACCTTCAAATAGTAAGCTAGTTGATATGAATTTGCAGCAATGTAACCGTTTATAACAGCAATTAATAGTTTATAACAACCACAAGAATTATGCCTTGAAAGTGCTTGAAAATGACAAGAAAAAATAGCTTTAACCTAGTTGAATGATAAAAGTTTGTCACAAGCAAGTTTGGCAATGTCTAGCTAGCAAAATAGGTAACTTTCGCAAAGAATTTGCTGCAGTTAGATGGCTGTAGCAATCTTTTGCAACAGCAGCAAATTCTAGTGGTCAAAAGTGCAAGAAAACACCATGCAAACTCAACACTTGTTTAGTAGATTGACTGGCAATTGTCACAAGTGATTTCCGGATGATGTAAGTGTGAGTTATGTAGGTGAATGTGGCAACTTGGGTTGAATTAGTATGGCTGTAGCAATGTTTTGCAACCGCAGCAAGTTAGTCTAGTTTAGGGTTAGCAAATGTTAGTAAAAGCTTCAAGGGTAAAGGTTTGAGTGTTTGTTTGATCAATCAACACTTGTAAATGGTAGACTAGTGCCTTTCTAGGGTAATGGAGTCAACAATAATATTATGTCAAAGGGATGGAAAGGATGAGAAAGGTGTTGATATCCCAAGGCCTCAAAAATCCAATTCCTAGAGATAATTGCTAAAAAGTAACAAAGGTTAGGCCCTAGCTATTTCTCCTTTCCTTGAACAAATTGTAATAAAATATGCAATGGGCAAGGAAGTAGGGTTACGAGAGTGCTACAATGGTAGGGCTTTAGTATCTACTTCAAGATAGGTGTCTTTCAAGAAATTTTAACAAGTGGAAGACTATAGAGATCTTTCTCCTAGGGTTTCAAGCAAGCAATTTCATAATCTTAGACATGAGACAAGTGAAATTAACCATAAGCATTCATTCACAATAAAGAAATGCAGATTTTTCACTTACTTCACCAAGAATAATCAAGCAAAAACCCTGGCTGAAGATCCTCCACATGAAAATTTGCCAAAATACACCAAGAAATGCCTCCACCAAGAAGTGTGCACCACTAGATTTCAGCCAATAACCCTTAAAGAGGGCCGAATTTCAGACCACCACTTGTGTGATGAGTTAATCATAAAAAAATGAGATTTTTATCTCTTATTTATACAATATCAATGACCTTTAATTATTTTTTAGGTCATAAAAGGCCGACATGGCCAAATTACATCAAAAATCTAGTTTTTACATAAATTCAATAATTAAACCCTAATTTTGTTGAAATAATGTAACTGCAAAGTGTATTTTAATTATTATTGTTGTATTATTCATTAGATCAATCCCCTATTGCGGATTGATCATGTCAGCTATTGTAAAAGACCAAATCCCCTTTTGCGGATTGGTCAAAACATAATTGTAATAGGCAGAATAAGAAGTCGGCCCCAGAATATATTAAAGGTGGTTATAACCACCCAGAAGAAGAAGTCAGCCCTGCCAGTGAAGAGACACCTCCGTCCACACGTGTCAGAGTTGTATAAATAAGGAGGCTAGCGCCTCATTTAGATACACACTCACTTGTTCATTGAGAAGCAAGTTTCGGAGCTGTAGTTGGAGAAGAGAGAGAGAGAGAGAGAGAGAGAGAGAGAGAGGCACATTCTTGGGAGAGGACTTTTTGTATTTGTTTGAGTTACCTCTTGGCATTGTATTGGCTATCTATAATAAGGAAGTTTTGTTGGGTTTTCTTCCCCATGAGGGTTTCCCAGGATAAATGATGTGTCTCTTGTGATTGTGTATTTCTCAGTGATCCTATCTTATGTTATTGTTATCTGGTGAAATGCAAAGAACTCTAATAATAGCTTAAACCTTAACAAATTTCACTTTTAGAGATGACGTTATGCCCTTCTAGGGTGACGTTAGACCCCTAGGATGGAACGCTAGGCTTCAAATGCAAAACGCTTGGCCTCCAGAGGCCCCAGATGTTGCCACACGTGCCAACTGGCACCAAACCGTCCTCATAAATGCCAAACCCTAACTGGATGACGTCAAGGGTCAACATGATGACGGCAGGGGCCCTCAAGGGCCAACGTCATGGTGGAAGGGCAAGACCCCCCTGGGTCTAGGCATGCTAGAGTGTCTCGGGGAAAACGTCCTTCTTTCTTCACGGTGCCATCCTCTGGTGTCTCTCTGCCCCTGGTTGGGGTCACAACATCCATCTGCTAGGCTTTCAGCCCCATGGAGGTCTGAGCTAATCATTCCCCCATATGTACATGTCCATCGGGCAAAGTCCTGCAGCAACAACAAGTACACCTTCCATGGGCTCATAAGTCACAGGGATCATAGCAATGTCAATCACATCTAATAATCAAATTACCCCAAACATGTGCATTAAACCCTCCTTTACCCAGACAAATGCTCAAAGAAGCTATGCAATTTAACAAGTCAGGTTTGGAGAGGGTGCCAGGATGTCCTATTGGGCTAATCCTCCTTAAGTTTGGGGTGTTTTCCAAGTGAGAGCCAATATAGGTCATGTAAGTGTGTGTGAGGTGACATGGGAAGTGTTTGGGCATAGGGTGCAGTGATAATTTTACCTAAGAGTTGAGGCTTCTCTTGGTGATGTATTTGAAAGAATACTTCACATAAACACTTGTTGTTGTACTATTGTTGTAGCAGAAGTTGTTTAAGAAGTTCTTTTAACAAATTTGTAAGGTTTTTCCTTCTCTGAAAAAAAAAGGGTGCAGTGATAACAGGGAAATGTAGGTCTTGCCTGTGGGTGCCTATGTAAAGGGCGAGTTGCACCTTGTCATGGATGCCATTGTTTCCTAGCCCATTCAATGCCCTTTATTCTTAGTCTTATTGATTTTTCTTTTGTGCTTCAAGGGAAAAGATGGGGGTCACTGTCCTAGCATGGTGACCAGTGGTGACAGCGTTACCCACAAGCACTTCACGGAAATGAGAAGGTTGGCTCGTGATGAGACCCCCTTTCTCTTGGCTATGCCACCAAGAGCCACTACCCTGGTTTGGTGACCAGATAGATGGTAATGTCATACCGCTACATGTCCATGGACCTAATAGGTTGGCTCATGATGAGACCTCCCATCCACCAACTAGACCTTGAGTTTTATTTTATCTTACGGGTCCCCTTTTCTTATCGAGAAGCCTTTTATTGCTTTCTCGGGAATCCCTGGGCGAAGCATCTCAAAGGTTTTATTTTGGCTTTTTAACTCTTGCCAGCTACTTTTACCCTCTGGGCCTTTAGCCCCTTCTTCCCACAAGGCAAGGTACAACCCTTCCTAGTGTGGCAAACTCAATGCTCGAACCAAGGTAGGAGAAGATGAGAGGGATAATGATGAAAAATAGTAAGTATGGAAGGAATGGACGATGACCTTTCATAGACCCACCTAGTGGCAACTCATCCTAAAGGGAACCAGCTTACTAGGGCATTATGTCTCGCCCCCTCAGGTATGAACAAGTTAAAGAGCATAATTTCCAAGCAAACATTATAAAATAAAGGAGAGTTCAGTGCAACATATTCAAATGCTTMAAAAATCAGAGTGACACATACCATAATACCCGGACTCATTACCTCATGGAGCAAGACCCACTGCTACTTCAGGACCATGCCGGTGGGATGGATGTTGTTGTTGCTGATAGATGGGWTGCACTAAAGAAAAGATGGGCCCTCCGGGGGCCAAGCTCAAGTCATCTGGCTCTCGGTACTCCATGTCTAGGACCTGTGGGCCTCGAGATATAATCTCCTTAGTTATCCCTAGGATAGGGGATAACAGTTCCAAATCTGATTTATATGTTTTATCTTTATTTTCTGGTCAATATAGAGTAAAACTACAGGCCAACAAGCAATTTTATTGGCTGTAGCAAATTTTGGGTTTTGACCCTAGGGCGAATTGAACCTCAATTTTGTAATAGTAATTTCCAGTCAGCTGGAAATTAATTTTGCAACAGATTTGAAGGCTCTAGGGCACAAGATTCACTTGTACTTTGCTTCCCTGTCCTCTATACCCACAAATTTATTGATCTAGTGTATTTTTACACTTTTGGGAGGCCTCAAAAGGCCATTTCCTTGCTAGTTTTCTGCATTTTATGTGTTTTTGCAGGTCTGATATAATAGGACAGCAAGGAAAATCTTATTTCCAGCCACTACATCCAAGGCATACACTTTATCAATCCTCCAAAAAGTGGTGAGGACATTCACCTCTATCTCTTGTACATTCCTTAGCTATTATTTTGAAGAATTGGGGTGAGATAGCTTGCTGATTTCTCACTTTATTTTCTGCATTACTCACTAGTTCAGCAAGTCTCTAAAATAGTTAACTCCTACCTTCACCTAGTGTTCTCTGTTTAGGCACTAGTCTTAAGGTTCTTTGTGGTGAAGTGATAGTTTGCCGGAAGCCTCCCAAAGCCTCTTAGCATAGGAGTTTGGCTCAAACAGGAAAGGATAGGAGTTGTGGTGACAATGGGCACCTATCCCCTATGTTGCTACCATAGCAGACTACGAACCTTGGTGGTTTGCTAGTTTGGACGGTAACAAGGCCAAAAAATGAGTAAACATGAATACAAGACCCTCATCAAGGCTTGCGCTCCATCAAGATCAAACATGCAACCTTCCAACATATGGAATGATGATGACCATGTTACCGACCAAACTAGTGGCCCGTCAAGGTCCTCCAAGGCACTAGGGCGGTACCACATAGGACAGGTGCCCAATGTCACCGCGGCACAAGTCTTTCCCTGTTCAAACCCAACTCCTACGCTAAAGGACTTTGGGAGGCTTCCCTATACAAAACACTTCACCCAAAATCAGTAGACCAATGCCTAATGAAATCATAGATGAAGGTAGGAGTTAATTGTTTAAGATTTTGTTGATCTGAAGTGATAAATTTCAGAAAATAAAATGCAGACCAGCGAACAAATCCACTCCAAGGTTGTAAAATAACCCAATAAAATGGTGCAGAAGAGGTATTAAAAGCCCTTACCAATTCCCAGATGATAAATTAACTATACCTCTTGATAAGTGGCTATTATTTGTGTGTTGTTCTTGCTGTTCCAAAATTACAGATCTGAAAATAACACAAAAAACGCAGAAAACAACATAGAAAATGGCCTTTCCAGGCCTCCCACAAGCGTATATGTATCCTGGATCGATAGATCTGTTGGTTGGAAAGCTAGGGCAGCGAGTTATGAATGATTTCCTATGCCTCAAGCCTTAGATCTGCAATAAAAAGACGATTTCCAGCTAGCGGGAAATGACTTTGCAGATCCGGGGTTCAAATCCCCCTAGGGTCAAAACCCGGAATTTTATTTTAGCAAACAAGAGGACTTGTTTTGGCTGGAATATGTTGCTTGATACCCGAAAATAAATGATAGATCTATACGTAACAATTCTGGAAATAAAACAGGGGTCAAAAGATGTTAATACTTACTTGGGCACCCCTTGTGAAGAAGAACTTGGTAGATCTAAGATAGGTTTGTTGTTGTAAACTGTAGATCTGCTCAAATTCTCAATAATACCCTTGTGAAATATAAGATTTAACTTAGAAAACCCAAGGGTAATTGATCTTGGGGTAGAGAAAAATCTCTAAGACAAAACCCCCAAGATCTACTAGCTAGATAAATATAAAAGTTAAATGCAAAGCTAGGGTAAGATTTTTTTTTGTGTTTTTTTATTTTATAAAAGCAAAAATGCAAAGAGATTTTGGATTTTAAATAATGATGGTTGAAGAAGGTGAGTTTTACCTTTTTACCTTTTTATTACCTATTGCTTTGAAAAATCGTGACCACAACTTATCTTATGTCGGCTTTGGAAGATGCCTAGATATTGGGTTTGGAGTCGAAGGACTAATCGCCCCCAATTCTATTTAGAAGATGATTGTTCTTGAGTTTGCTAGGAAAGCTCCTTGAAGGATGGTTTCCAAACCAAGGGATCAACTTTGGTGAGAGTGAGAACCAACCACAGTTGATGATACTTCCAAGGAGGTTTGTCCAACACTTGGGTTTGAACCACTAACACCAACAAAGAAAGAGGAAGAGACGAGGAGTCTAGTTCCCTTCTTCCACGTGGCTAGGTAGCCCCTCAATGGATTGATCCAATTGATTATTGCAAACCCCACTAGCAATCTTGATACAAAGCACAAAAAACCTTAACCAAGAAATACAAGCATAGAGAAAATCGATCCACAAGACACAAGAGATAAAAGTTCAAAAATATGGCATTATTATCTCACAAAACTTCAACAACAACAAATGAGAGGAAGGGCTAGCCTTATATAGAGTTCTTTTGTAACGGCTTGTTTCCCTCTCTCATTAAAATAATATATTTGACTTGTCATCCACATGTTGGAGACTAAGTCACTTACAATTAAACATTTTTACATTAAAAAATATAACCGCAAAAGGGTTTTGACTTGACTTGATTTGGCAGCATCCAGCTCATAATGATGTCCAATGGCTAGTTCAGGGCCTGATTTGCTTGATTTGAATGAGCAAACGGCTAGTTCAACTCCCCAAATGCCAACGCCATGCTTCCTTGCAATGTCCCCCACCTCTTGATGAAGAGGTTTAGAGAGACTTAGTAGTCTACCATCCCCACTAGACTATAGTCTCATGCAGCATGGGGAAAAGTCAGTTAAACTCAAGTTATAATTTAAAGTTGACTTAAAAAGGTAAAATGTAACTCACTGGAGGAATAGAGCGCTTGAGGTTGAGTTAGGGGTTGAACCTAAGGGTTAACTTAACTCAACAGAGGAATAGAAAGAGGTATAACGGAAAGCCTAGGGCGCACCTCTCATTCATCTTGGATTATATTGCATTTGGCTATTGGGCTCTTGAGCACATAGTTTTGAGGGTTTTGAGAATACAAACCCTAGAGAACAACTCAGTGGTGAAAGATTACACTCAATTTGTTCCAAGCTTGGTCTCGAGGATGAAACACTCCACCCACACCATTCTATAGTATTCACAGGTACCATCATCTATTCAGGAGCACAGCAGGCCGTACAATTGAGGGTTTTCCAGCAGGGGGCGCATCATTCCTTGGAGAAGTGTTCGATCCAGCTTATTGACAAGGTCTATTGACATTCTAGCACCTAGGTATTACTTGCAGGGCCTTGTTCATCAGATTTGAAGTATTTTGAGAGGGTTACTCTTGCTAGATTATTATCTGGAGCTTTGGGACGTTTTTGAAAGGAGGGCGCAACTGTGATTCAGATCTGCTCAGTTTGGAGGGGTTACCCCTCAAATCTGGCCCTGAGACTTCTCCTAGCAACTTGTGGTGGCCGGATCTATCTTTCTAGAGAATTTCAAGGTATTTGGAGGCCTCCTTCATCAAGGCCGAAATATTGAGCTTGACAGTCTTCAAGAGGGCGCAACCTTGATCAGGGATTCAGCAATTTGGAAAGGTAGACCTTGGCATCTTGACTTGAGACTTCAGGGAGGGCTTCTACTTGCCCTGATCTATCTTTCTGTGAAGTTTGGTGCTATTTGGAGATCTCCTTCAGTTGGGCCGAAATATTGGTCTTCTTAGCTCTGCAGCAGGACATACCATCAGCCAAGGGGGTTTGGACATTGACCCTGGTTCTTCTTGTGTTGATCTTCATTGTATATCCAGCCTTTGGAGGCTTGCATCTCTTATCAGGAGCATTTTGTAGCAGCTCATATATTATCTATTGGAGCCATCTGATGTTATTCCAGATCCGCATCCTCTTTGTATCAGGTTCCTGCTTTTCATAATAATAAAGGTCAGATCTATGCTATTTGGTTCCATATCTTGTGTACTGGTTAGATCTTGTATTTGCTTTGAGTATATCTTCAGATCTGCGCTTAATAACTGAATATAAACCCTAAGGCCGAAACTTAAGAGGCCAACCTGCAAAGACACATACAAACAATTAAATCAGTGGTCAGTTAGTGTTCCAAGCGAAAAAATTGGCTTGGGAACATTGCAGTGGTATCAAAGCTCTGATCCTCCCATCCTGTGAGGATTAGCACATGCACAAGTTCAGTGGCATCTATATGGGCAGAAGAAGGAAACAGACAGGTGAAGCAGAGGTCGAAATGGAAGGATCTGGTGAAGACAATGAGCCACTAATTCTAGCAGGGATTGCTAAGGACTTGCAGCGCTCCATACAGGTATCACAAAGCGACCTTGTAAATCACCTACAGGAAAACCAGGAGGCAACACGTAGGGGACAGGCCGAAATATCAGAGACCTTGAAGAAGGTAAGTGAAAACCAAACGAGGATATCACAACTCTTGATGGAGATGACTCATAGGGGGAAAGGCCCTGAATCTTATGCCAACAGGGAAACTAGTGGATCTCATGGTGGGAACAGACATCA
>JZKD02S1683469.1:121804-137897 GCA_000966675.3 Picea glauca
TTCCCAGGATAAATGCTGTGTCTCTTGTGAATGTGTATTTCTCAGTGATCTTGTTCTTATGTTGCTATTATCT
The DNA here is from genome assembly GCA_000966675.3 of Picea glauca. Taxonomy (NCBI): domain Eukaryota; kingdom Viridiplantae; phylum Streptophyta; class Pinopsida; order Pinales; family Pinaceae; genus Picea; species Picea glauca. The sequence goes on from JZKD02S1683469.1 coordinate 121,878, forward strand.
ATTGAAATGCAAAAAACTATAATAATGGCATAAACATTAACATCCATATGGAGACCCATGTGCCTCCTTCATGCACTGACCCCCCCATGGCTTAATAAAACAACAATTAGCTAATAATTAAGGGACATAATTAAGGTTACAAAGACTTTGGGTTAAATCACTTACTAAGGTCCTTTTCCTTAGCCTACTTAAGCCCCCTTGTCTTTCCCCTCCTGTGAAGTCATAGCCCCGCTTTCTTTTGTCCTTTTCTGTAGCCGGTCACGTATTTTTTTAATTGACATTCATTGTTTTGTTACAAATTAAATTTGTCGGCTTATAGCCATTCATTGTGTACATACACAATATTGAATCGAGGATCAAAACTGGGTATTACATCTTTCCTTCAACAACTTCTCCAATAAAATGTTATTTCTTTTTAAAAGGCCCTAGAATCCTCCTACGGTGGAGTGCTCCCTTTTGATTGGATAGAATGCTTTGAATGGGTCCACATTGCCTGTTGTCATCTCCACAAGCAAAATGTCTTTCTTAAAGCATGCATCTGCTCTTCATTTTAGGGTTTGATCATGTCAACAATGCCACATGGCATCTCCTCATGCAAAGAGCTTACCTCCAGATATGTAGAAAAAGCCTCAAACAATGTGTCCTTACTGCAAAATCCTCCTCAAAGGTGAAAACTCCCCTCCAAATAATGTGTCCTCAACCCCAAGGGACCTAAAAGGTGAAATATGGGTCCAAGTCATGAAACATGCCATGAACAATGTGTCTTTACCCTGAGGATGTCTTCAAAGGTGAAATACACCTCCAAGTACATGGAAGCTCCTCCATTAGGGTTATTTCTCACCACTTCTTGCCTTCAACATGCCCTAGCAACCTCCTTAAAGAGGGAGTTCAACATTAATTGGGCCTTTGATCATGCCAAGTGCAATTTTAGTGCCATATGACATCCTTTCAAGTAGGACGTTTCTGCTTTAACCCCTTTCCTTGTTGTGTGTCTTGCTTTTGGGCCTCCAATAAGGTAGGGTGTTCATCTTCTAAGTCCCCTTCTAATTCTTATCGTCCATCCATGTGGTACTAGAGCCTTGGGTTCAATCCATGAATAGGACACTCCATCAATGATGCAACACCATGTTGATATAGGACAAGGGGCATGGGCTCCATGTCTCTCCTCCCAACCTATAATTATCATTGAACTCCCATGGGTTCCTTTTGTATTGGTGAGAGAAGGATGCCAGTGGAAATGCAAAAATAAACATGCATTTTCAAGGGGTAATAGTGCTCACCAAAAGAATTTAATGAATATTTTTTATGTGTTATCAATTGATTTCTTGTTGTTTAAGAGAAAAATCTATTCTAAAGATTTTTTTCTCCAATGTTGATTTTTTCTCCTTAGTACAAAAACTATATTGAGAAAAGGAGCGTCAGTTATAATATACATGTTCTTTTTGTAAATCTTATTCAAATGTATTATTTAAATACATTTGTATAGCTAAATTCATTGATTGGTCCAAGACCTTCATGCTCAATGAACCTATGGGTGCAATGCATATGTATGGAAATTAGGCCTTCTATCATCTAATTGTACTTAGTGGTGCTTGATATGTGTGATTTTGCCTTATTAAATTTGTAAACACTAATGTCCTTGAATATCTGTATGAGGAACTTTAGGCTTGTTAAGCATCAAAATGCTTCTTGGAATGCGACCATGTTGTTAATAATTGAAAAGTTGATTTGGGATTCTTTTTATGTTTAATTGGTGTAGATACATATGTATTGTGCTTAGACGATGTATCCTTTAATTCTATTAGATTAGGCTTCGTACACATGAGTTTGCATTATTATATCTATTGATATTAATGCCCTAGAATACTTTATGAGGAATTATTTTTGACAATTTGACACTACTTGAAGTAGAAATATATATATTTTTTATTAACAAATTTTGATCTTGATAAGTTATCTATTGTTGAGCCATTGCAGTGCTTTTTCATTGAAGGCAGTTCCGTATTCTATGGTGAGGGGTGCTCTAGCATTTGGATCTGCACTTGGAGTCTATGAAGCAACTAATTGCAAGCTTACGCAAACAGGGGGTAGATTTCCAATAAGAACTTATAATTTGTTATCCTCAAGCTTGATAAGTTGAAACTTAGGACTTGATCATATCGTGGATTTGGGTATTAACAAATTATCATATTTGATTTATATTGTTTATATGCCTTCGCTCATTGATGCACTTTTTATATTGCTAAACACATGTTTTTTATGATACGTGGGAAGCATATTACATTGATGATTGTAAGAAATGAAAGTTAACCCACAACTCCATATCTTAGTTGAGGAAAAATGCTAGTTTCTACCTTCCATATATATCCAATATGAAAAAATATGTGTTATGTCCAATAAGGCATCTAACAATAGACAATAAAATTACTTATGCTTTTAACTAGAAGATATGTAGTGACAGGGGTTGCTAAGCAAGGTATATGGGCATCATCATTTGTATTTTTTGGTTCCATCTTGTGGGAAGGTTTACACCACCCTCATTAATAGGGTCCTCCCCACCTATCTTCTTTCTTTACATGTTCTTTCTCACGCTTATGCTCTTCTTCTCCACCCAACATAGGGATGATGAAGATTTTCTGAGGTCCTAACAGGCTGCCATCTAGGTCTGTCTTTGACCTCAAGATAGCTCTAAGTTTCTGCTGTCACACACTTGTTTGCTGCTGTTTTAAATCAACAAACTGATCAGGAACTTCACTGCTGTTTTAGTTAAGGTTACATAGACTTTTAGGTGCTCTAGCATGTAGTTTTAGTCACCAACAAGTTAGCACATGCATACCATAAAATATGTAACACACCTCTAGATCTTTACTGCTGAAATAATGCTGTTCTAAACTCTAGCATACATGAAAATGAACATAGTTATTTTTGGTCAACGTGACCTTGGATAAACCCCCCCCGGGGAAAACCAGTTTGGAATATAAGTCTATATATGTGGCGTAAAGAAGGTGGAATACAACAAGTACATGAAACAAATGAACCTAATACAATAGCAGCTTCTCTCAAGCTGCAATACAAGTCCAAGAAGAAAGATGCGCCCAAGTATGGTGCGCCCTCCTCAAATGTTGTCCAATCCATTGAAGTGAAGCGCCCTTGCTCCCTGAAGCTCTGGTGAAGAAACCCTTGCACACAAACAAACTGTTGTGTGCTACCTCTCCACTGAAACTGTCCTCAAAGCAATCTGACCACTGAAACACCTCCCTGCTATAGATGCGCCTTCCTCCAAGCAAGAACCACAACCACAAATAAAAGAGGGCCTAAGCCTCCATGAGTCCTCCATGAAAGGAGGTGCCCAAGCTTCCCTCAACCATAGCCTCCATCTTTACCTCAATGCTCTCTCTCAAACTCTCCAAGTGAATATAAGAGTGAATGAGCCTCTCCTTGCCCTATGCGTCCCTCTTGAACCTCCATAAGGAAACCTAAAAGATGGATGGATAAGATCATCTCATCCCATCTCTAATCAAAGGTTGAGATTATCCCATAATAATCTCACTCACAAACCCACTTTGGGTTAAGTTCCCTAAGTTCACTTTATGTCTCCTAATTCACCCACAAAGTGAATTAATAGTCATTNTCTTGTACTTGTTAGAAATGAAAGTTGGTAGCATTCTACTTTGTAGAGAGCTAAGAACATTTGTCCCTTAAACTTATTGCAATATTTTAGAGATGTTGGATTGTGCAACTTGATTAGAGTTATTTCTATTACGTTTGCACTTTATAATCCATAACTCATGTTTCAGAAATTTCACCCTCTATACAAGAGGAATTTAATTTTTCATTTGTTGAATTTGGTGACTTTGTATCCTTGCATTTATACGTAAGAATAAACTCAATATTATGTTGACAAATGGGTATGCGGGAATTGTTATTGTCCTACCGATCCATGGATGTCCTAATAGAATGGTGATTAATAGAGGTTCATTGATAATGTCTAACAATCTGGAATTTGGAATTAAGATTCTACATTGTCATATCATTATTATGCGCATATATGCGTACTATACTTTTTACTATATTTTCAAACATTTGGGTAGGATGAAACCCTCTATTCTCTTTTAACAATCTAGAATTACGGATTAAGATTCTAAATTGTCATATCATTATTATGTGCATATATGCATCCTATACTTTTTAATACATTTTTGAACATTTGGGGTAGGATCAAACCCTCTATTCTCTTCTTGTCCATTTGGAAAAATTAAGAATTAGCATTCTAAATTGTTATATCATTAGTCGATCCTCTATTCTCTTCTTGTCTGTTTGGCAAATCGGTTATGTCTCTGTAGGGTGAAAAGCGGTGGTATGTGTTACCCCTCAGTTTCACTTCAGTGTACCTCATTTTCTTCGCCAGGTATGTTCCAACATATGAGGAGATCTTGTGCCTATCTTGATGATGTTAGAGCTCAGAGTACCATGATCAGATGTGTCATCACGATGACTTGTATTATTGTATCCTGATCAGCCAAAAGTGTGACCATTGTATCCCATGTATTATACTAGACCATGCTTAGATGATCTATGTAAAGTGTTTTTTTCATCTAGGTGGTTTCTCTAGACCCTTTGTGGTTTGTCATGGCTCGTCTTTTTAGTCCCCAATTTAAGATAGTCTCTGGTCTTAGGCTCTATCTCGTGGAGATCATTTATGGTTGGGGTAGTTTGATAATAACTTAATTCCTTGCTTTGTCTATCCTTTGGAACCCTAGCAAGGGTATTGGTATGTTTATCAAGCTACGGTTGATCTTGTTGGTGAAGGTGCTCCCTTGAGGACTCTTTCTAGTAGGGCCTTGGTCTTCATAGTTTACTTGTTTAGATAGAAGACTATTATTCCCTTTGGATGCTAGTCTCTTTATCCTAATCCTTAAGATAAGATAGACCAAATTTGAAGAGGGGTTTTCTCCTTGACCCCATTAGCCCTAGTTGGAATAAAACACTTGTCTTCTCCCAACAACCCACCAAAATTATAAAATCCAAGATCCTTTTTTATTTTTATTTTTATTTAGAAATAAATCTAAGAAAAAGCATTGAAAATCATTAGTTAGATTTATTTTCTAGTCTAACATTAAATTTATTGCTTATTCTATTTTCTAGTCTAGACTAAATTAGGGTTTGAGTTTAATTTCTTATCTTAAAACCCTAAGAGGGAAATCAATCCCTTAGATTCATGCTTCTAAAGTTTATTTATCTTTCTTTGGGCTGATTTTGATGTTTATGTAAATCTGAAAATTACATAAAAAAAAAACAAACACGGATTTACATAAACCCTAAGTCTAAGTTTTATGCATCTAAAGAACATCTAACACTAGACTTAGCATTTATTTCATTTACTAGAAGGTTTTGGAAAACTATATGTAAATTGGTACTAATTGCATATCTATCACTTAGAATATAGCGAGGAACAATTTTCCCATCACAAGAAAAAGGTGAAATCTTAAGTTGTCTCAATAAGAGATTAAGTCCCAACCATTGGTCTAGTAAAAGATCTAATGGCTAGGATCACTTTCGGGTAGGGGCCCACATGAACCCTAAGTGAATTCAAAAGGGAAAATACCTATTGTCATAAGGAGTGTGATATAGAGGAGGCCACAGCTGCTAGACAATGAGAGAAGATGAGCCAATATGACTTTGCATAACCCGTACCTGATATGGTCGACTAGAGACGACACAAGCTCACAAATGCTTAGAGATAAAGGTCGAGTTAGGGCCACAGTCATCAAACATAAGCAGAAACAGTAAAGAAAGGCCGAGAAGAGAAGGGAGAGACCCGATCTGTACCATTGAACTATTAGTCCATACGAGCTACATGAGTATGGATCCGTACGGTATCTGACAGGGCTGTAAGAAGTTTATGTTTGCTTTGTATTTCTGATTAAATAAAATAAAATAATCCCTATCTATCTTATCTTGTGTCAAGAAGAGAGTAGTTGTTCTGTTTTATTCAATGTGTGTGTATTATCCTTTTTAGTTTTACATGGTATCAAAGCAGGTTAAATGGAACAACTCTCACCAAATGAAATGGCAGAAGGTGTCTGCACAACTTGTCTCTCTTCCACATGAACCAACGATGTCTGGTACATAGACAATGGAGCATCTAGTCATATGACTGGTCACAAGCACTACTTTAGCAGCATGAGCGAAAAGGAATTTGGATTCGAGATTTTGCTTGGTGATGACTATGCCTACCATCCAAAAGGAGTCGAAACTATAAAGTTTAAGAGGGAGTCTGGTAAACCTCTCTATATGTTAGATGTCCTCTATGTTCTAGGACTAAAGAAGAATCCGGTCTCAGTGTCAGCCCTAGAAGACAAGGGTTATGAAGTTTCCTTCAAGGATTGAAGGGCTTACATTAAACCCAGAGGGTTGAGTGAGGGATTTGATCAAGTCATTGGAGTAAGAAAGGACAAGCTGTATAAATTGCAGTTTGACTCTCACTATGCCCTAGCAAGCAGTAACAACACCAGAGACTGTGAACTCTGGCACAAGCGTGTAGCCCATCTTGGACATGGAGCTCTCAAAATTCTGGGTAAGATTGTGACAGGGATGCCCTCATTCACTACAAAACACCATGAAGTGTGTAAAGGGTGTGTTCTAGGCAAATATGTAAGAGTACCCTTCCCCAAGAGCGATTCAAGGTCGAAGGGCATTCTTGATCTGATTCACACTGATATTTGTGGCCCCGTGTCTTCATTATCCATAGGGGGGAAGTTCAGATACTACATCACCTTCATAGACGACTTCTCCAGAAAAACTTGGATGTATTTCTTGACAGGAAAAACCTCAGAAGAGGTGCTCAAGAGATTTCAGGAATTCAAAGTCTTTGTTGAAACTCAAACAGGAAAGAGGATAAGAGTCCTCAAGTCTGACAATGGGGGGGAATACACTTTGCATGCCTTCAAGAAGTTCTGTGCTGAGGCTGGGATCAAAAGAGAGTTGGCAATCCCTTATACCCCTCAGCAGAATGGGGTCTGAGAGAGAAAGAATAGAGCTATTGTTGGTGCAGCAAAAGCAATGCTGCATGATCAAAATCTTCCTAAGTTTCTCTAGGCAGAAGCTTGTAACACTGTAGTATACCTTCAAAACATAAGCCCTCACAAAGTTCTGGGAAACAGGATGCCTGAAGAAGCATTTACTGGGAGGAAACCAAACATCAACCATCTCCGCATCTTTGGTTGTGTTGCCTACTGCTATATTCCTGCTGAGAAAAGGACTAAGCTAGATCCTGTAGCAAAGAAGGGAATCTTGGTTGGATATAGTGAGACCTCCAAAGGCTACAAAATATACATTCCCTCCACCATGAAAACTGTCTTACGTAGAGATGTAAAGTTTGAAGAAGAAAGAGCCCTCCGAAATTCATGTCAAGACATAGAGATTTCAGAAACAGAAGTGCCCAATCAAGAAGAGAAACCCTCATCAAAAGGGGCAGATCTTCCCACAATGGAACAACAAGAGAAAGAACAACCAACCCTCTCCAGGTAAAGAAAACTAAAGTGGGACGAGCAGTTATTAAAGGAAGCTACTGAATAAGTAGAGTCGCCAAAGATCTCAGTCAGAACAAGCGTACCTCCTCAGAGGTATTCAGGATATGTTGCCCTCATGAGTAGCATGATCGAATCCGAACCAACCTGCTTTGAAGAAGCTATCGAAAAGAAAGCTTGGAGGGATTCTATGATGGAGGAATATACCTCTATAATAAAGAATGATGTGTGGGAAATTGTACCCAGACAACAAAACACATTAGTAGTCAACTCCAAGTGGATATACAAGATAAAACATGCAGTGGATGGAAGCATTGACAAATACAAGGCCAGATTTGTTGCTCGGGGCTTCTTTCAGAAGGAAGGAGTGGATTATGAAGAGACATTTGCCCCAGTAGCTCGTTACACCTCCATTCGTACGGTTATCTCTATTGCCACTCAGATGGGGTGGAAAATACATCAAATGGACGTTAAATCTGCATTTCTCAATGGGAACATTGAAGAGGAGGTCTATTTGGAACAACCAAAGGGATTTGAAGTCCAYGACAGAACGAGTCATGTCTGTCGCCTAAAGAAGGCCCTATATGGCCTCAAATAGGCACCCAAAGCTTGGTACTTGAGAATAGACTGCTATTTACAAAGTATTGGATTTGTCAAGACTTAAGAGTGATGTCAACTCAAATCTATACCTTCTTATAAAAGGAGGAGACATTCTCATTCTTTTACTCTATGTGGATGATCTCTTTCTAACAAGAGCATAAACTCTAATCACAACYTGCAAGCAAGATTTGGCTAAGGAATTTGAGATGAAATATCTGGGACTAATGCACTATTTTCTTGGGCTTGAGATCTGGTAGCAAAAGAGTGAAGCCTTCCTTGGTCAAGGAAAGCATGCAGTTGAGATTCTCAAAAGATTTGGGATGGAGGACTGTAAACCCATGGCCGCTCCCATGATTACTAATCTCAAGAAATTAAATTCCTCTGAGTCAGAAAAGGTGAATCCTACCATTTATAAACAATTAATTGGATGCTTGATGTATTTGACTAATACTAGGCCTGATATATGTTTTGCTGTCAACAAACTCAGTCAACATATGGTTGACCCCAGAAAAGTACATTGGGTTGCAGCAAAACACATATTGAGATACCTTAAGGGAACAATAGAATATGGACTTCAGTATTTACAGGGAGACCAAGTCAAACTAGTGGGTTATTCTGATTCAGACTGGGCTAGAAGTACAACTGATAGGAAGAGTACCTTTGGTTGCTGCTTCAACTTAGGATTAGGCATGATATTGTGGTACAACAGAAAAGAAAGATCAATTGCACTCAGTTCAGCAGAAGCCGAGTACATGGCAGCCAATCAAGCAAGTTCTGAAGCCATTTGGCTTCGGAAAATTCCTGTTGATCTGTTTGACACAAACTTTGATCCCACCACAATATACTGTTATAATCAAAGCTGTATTAAGTTATATGAAAATACAGTATTTCATGATAGATCCAAACACATTGAAATCAAGTACCATTTCATCAGGGACAGAGTACAAAAAGGGGTAGTAAAACTTCAGTATGTCCCCACTAATGAACAAGTTGCAGACATTCTAACCAAAGGACTGCCAAAGGGAAAGTTTGAATATTTTCGGGAAAAATTGGGTGTTATAGAAAAGCCATTCCTCACTAAGAGGGAGTGTTAAGAATATAGCAAGGAACAGTTTTCCCATCACAAGAAAAAGGTGAAATCTTAAGTTGTCTCAATAAGAGATTAAGTCCCAACCATTGATCTAGTAAAAGATCTAATGTCTGGGATCACTTTCGGGTAGGGGCCCACATGAACCCTAAGTGAATTCAAAAGGGAAAATACCTATTGTCATAAGGAGTGTGATATAGAGGAGGCCACAATTGCTAGACAATGAGAGAAGATGAGCCAGTATGGCTCTGCATAACCCGTACGTGCTATGGTCGACTAGGGACGACACTAGCTCACAAATGCTCAGAGATAAAGGCTGAGTTAGGGCCACATTCATCAAACATAAGCAGAAATAGTAAAGAAAGGCTGAGCTAGGGCCATACCGAGCAGAGAAGGGAGAGACCCGATCTGTACCATTGAACTATTAGTCCGTACGAGTTACAAGAGTACGGATCCGTACGATATCTGACAGGGCTGTAAGAAGTTTATGTTTGCTTTGTATTTCTGATTAAATAAAATAAAATCTTCCCTATCTATCTTATCTTGTGTCAAGAAGAGAGTAGTTGTTCTGTTTTATTCAATGTGTGTGTATTATCCTTTTTAGTTTTACAAGATTTACATAAACCCTAAGTCTAGGTTTTATGCATCTAAAGAACATCTAGCAATAGACTTAGCATTTCTTTTATTTACTAGAAGGTTTTGGCAAACTATATGTAAATTGGTACTAATTGCATATCTATCACTTAGAGATTTTCTTGGTAAATTCTAAAGCTAATCTTGATATACCCTAGGGGGAATTTACATATTATTTCAAGTTCTTGCTCATTTACATTGATATACTTATTGTGAACTTGATTTTAATCAGTCTTGGGTTATTATTTCATAACATATCATAAAACCCTAACTGATGATCCAAGACGTCTTGCCTAAAGGTTGAAATATCACTCTTGCATTGTTGTTTCTCTAGCTTCAAATCTAGAATTTTGCAATAAATCATTAATAAAACAGATTTGGAGGTTGATAACCTTGGACTTGACCTTAATCAAGCACACAATTGATTGACACCTAAAGCACATCACACATGGTCAATATATGTTAATGACTTCATCTCTCGTGGTTCTAAATTCTAGTTAGCTTGAAGTGGTTTCTTTCCATAGTTACTTCTTCTAAGTATTATTTTCTTGAGATGTTAATCAAACTAATGCAAATCTGAAGTTATCCTTCCTCGCATACTTTACAATCGGATTTGGCATTGATCCATTAGTTTCTAATTCATAATACTCTAAGTGGATAATTGTGGTTTATGCTATTGTTGTTGAAGTGTTATCTTAAAACATTTAATCACTCATTTGTTGGAATCCTTGTATCTTTACATTGCTATATCTTTTGTTTATTCATACATTGAAGTAAATCATAAGCTCTCATAGATTAATTCACTAAAGAAGATTTACTTAAGTTCTATCATTGATAGACTAGGGATACCCCCCTTGGCCTTTGAGATCTGGCCTAAAGTGAAGAGGACACTGTACTGAGGTGACAGTGGTGCAATTCCCATCTATTGCCCCAAGGTAGCATCCGTGGTTGGACTTTCCACTTGGATGCTAGTTTAGTTCATAACAATATGATTATGAGTAAAAAATTTAATTATGTTTCAATTAATGTGTTATGATGACTTTGGTTTTGAATATGGAATCGAGGGGTTTCTATGATGCAACCAATGTTGCAGGGAGCGCCCCCCCTGCGCTCCTAGGCTCGAAACTGCGCTCCGAGCGGGAGCGTCTAGGGAGCGCCCCTAGGAGTGCACTCCGGGCAGTTTTGGGACGCTCCATGCCCTTTTTGGAGTGCCATCCTCCCTCGGACGCTCCCGAGGCCTGGGAGCACACTCCCTGGGTGCTTCCTTTATCTTTCATTTTTATCCTTTTACTTAAAATTTTAACATTACCATTAATTGTTTTAGGATGTTTGAGAGTGGTTCCAACCTCATCGAACTTCATATGGAGAAAGTAGAGTTTCATATCCCATTCAAAATTGAGCAGATTTAACAGTTTTCAAGATTTTGGGATTGATGGGATTGCAACATTTTCATTGGATTCTATCACGTATGAGGGTATGTGGTTGGCATTTAATCAAGAGCACCAAGCCCTTTATGTACCCCAATGTTGGTGGTCTTGATTGTTAAACTCCTTTGTCATGACCTTAGCACTTCTTAGAACTTGATTTGAGAAGGATGTCCACCTTCTTAGAACTTGATTTGAGGAGGACGTCTACATTTTACACTCTTCTATGCCTATTTGATGGGATGTTTTTCTTGAAGATCTCACACTTGCTATCGTTGGAGTGTTGACATCATGCAAACCTAGATGAAGGAGGATGTACATTGGAGGAGCTTTGTTTCTCATTTACTCATGATTGGAGGAGGACATCTCACTCATGTGCCACCTTATGAGGGTTTTTACTTGATCTTTGGATTTTCTTGCATGGTTTGAGGAGGACGGCTCACCTTGGAGAGCTACATGGCCACTCTTGAAGGCTTTTTACTTGATCATTGCACTCTTTTCCATGCCATTGATGAGGATGTTTCTCATTGGAAGTGATCTAGGAGGTTCCAAACCCTAGATCTAGGGTTTCATTACATATTTTGAGGATTTCCTAGCTTCAAGAGTAGTTATCTTTTGATAGAGTGCCCAGATTCCTTTCTGATCAATGCCGTTAGATGCAAAGTGGCTGTGGAATTTCCAAATTATTGTCATAACAGAAATTTCGACAAATGTTGATGGAGTTATGGCGTTTTCAAATTTGTCGTTGGAAAATTCTTGCCATATTTTGACGACTTGTTTTGAGGAACACACCTTTATTGCTTGAGCTCTTTGGTTATCTGGGGAGATTATTGGTGGAGAATGCCCCAACTCTTGAGGCCACATGGCACACATTTCTATGCACTATTGATGGGACGTTTCACCTTGGAGAGCTTTATGGAGATTGTTGCATAACCAACTCCTTTATTTTATTATTGTTGACTTCTCTCATGGAGTTGGTTACATGAGAGCATTATTGTGATTTTTTTTAGCATATTTTATTGATTCTTCTTGGAGAAGAAAGTGGATCTCAACAAATCATTGCTAGTTTTAGTAATGAAGTTGTTGAAGAGGTTATTTTATAGTATTCCTTGGAGATGTTAGTAGATCTAGGAAAACAATTCATATTTTATTTTAAAAGGAGATGGAGCTAAGAGCCTATAAAAGGCCCAACTTTCTCCATCATACGGTTGGATTTTTGGAGTTTCCTCTCCTTGGATCTTAATGGATATATCTTTCTTGGAGCATATGTGATGTGTAAGGGTTTGTTTCCTATCAAGGTGTGGCTATTCTTCTAATGCTTTATATTGTTGCATATGATTGTAGAGTTGCTAGTACTTGCTATTGATTGGCCATTAGTGACCAAAAAAATACAAAAAAACATTGTTTTTCTAGAGCTATCTCTTCACATCACCTTTGAGTTTCATTGTTATAGCTTTAGTAATCCTAATTGCTAGGGATACCCCCCTTGAGTTGGAGAAGAGCCAACCAAAAGTGAGAGGATAGGTTGGTTAGGTGGCAGTGGTGACCATCCTAGTAGTTTCCCCTTGGGTTGCACCTTGTGGAATAGGGATTTTATCATTAAGTGTGAGTTGGGGAGGTAACTTTTTGGCACCATTGGTAGGGATAAAGTCCATTTCCTGGAAAATTTGAAGATTATGCTTCATGACATTTTTGTGAGAGTGTTGTATTGAATATTTCTTCCTCACATGGGGACTCCATGAAGGGACGAAGCCCTTGTTCCTTGCAGATTTTTGATGGCTTTGTTGTATGTAGAGGTGAGCACATGCAACATCTTGAAGGCACTTTGAAGGCTTACCTTGGCGACTCCAGATTGTGGTATTGATATGAGGTATAAATGCATTTTTCAGATTTGGTCTCTTATATTTGAAGATTTGAAGACATGGCACAAGAGTTTGGTTTGTGTTATCCCCATTTTGTGGATAACTAAGGAGATTATGTCTCGAGGTCCTCATGTTGTAGATATGGAGTGCCGAGAGACTACATGACTAGCAGTATCCTTTTGCACAGATGGAGACCCTTCTCACCACCACAGAGGTCATATATTTTTAGATGGCATCCACCACACCAACTGGCTTCCGGAAGGCAGTGGGCCTTGCTCCATGAGGTACAAGTTAGTATTATGGTGAGCATCATTTCAATATTTGAGGCATTTAAGTATGTTGTATCTTAGATTGCTTTAGATTTCATGATATATGCTTGGACATTATGCCTTTTTCCCTGCTTCATCTTGGTGGTTGACTTTGTGCCCTAGTAAGTGGTCTTCCTTGGGGATGGGTTTGCTACTAGGAACTCCCTTGAAGAGCCATTGTACTGTTCCCGACCATACTTACCACTTTTCATCACTATTTGCCCCCATCTCCTTATCTCTTGGGATTTTAGGGTGTATTGACCCAAGAAGGGGTTGTCCCTCATTCTATGGGAAGAAGGGGTTGAAAGCCCAAAGGGATTGATGTTGTGTAAAAGATAAAAGCATATGTATGAACCATCTAGATGCTTCACCCAGGGATCACCCAAGAAAGCAATGAAACACTTATCTTTGAGAAAAGGGGGACCCACAAGAAATATGATTAAGAATGCTGAAAAGGTTATTGGAGGATAGGAGCTCTCATCACGAGCCGACCTATCATGTCCATGGATATCTAGTGGTATGACATTACCATCATTTGGTCACCAAGCCAGGGTAATGGCTCTTAGTTGCATAGCTGAGAGAAACATGGTCTCATCACAAGCCAACCTTCTCATTTCCACTAGGTATTTGTGGGTGACACTGTCATTATCTGGACACCACGCTAGGGCAGTGGCCTTCAACTTGTCCTTAAATTATGAAATAAACAAAGAATGGCAAAATAATGGGCTTGGAAAAAGTGCACTGCAAACGAAGGTACCACACACCCTCTACAAAGGCACCCATGAATGAGACACTACGACCCCTCGTATGTCATGAACCCCATGCCCATTAAATCTTGACCCTAACCACTTCACTCACTTTACATGGCTTAGAGAGGGATCCCTTGGAAACTCTCCTTGACCTAGGGAAAGATCTACCCAATATGACACCTTGTCAAGCCTCCCATATTCAAGTTTGACAAGTCACATAATGTCTTTGAGCACTTAATTGTTTGACATATTAATCTTTGATGCACATGCTCAGGTTGCTCATTTATTGATTGGATTCACTTATCATGATGTTATGACTTGAGATCCTTGGAGGGCATGCTTATTTGTCTTTGCAGGACCTAGTTGGTGGACAGTTTTGGAAGAACAAGCCTAGCTTGGGCTTCCATGGGACTTGAAGCCCATAGGTGGATGCCAAGGGCTTGCATGCCAGATGAAAGAGATCAAACTTTGAAGGCCTAGAAGATGACTTGGATGACATAACCTAGACCCCACATGCCAAACGATTTGCCTAGGAGAGGCAAGACGTTACCTTTAGAGGCATGACGTCACCTAGGGGGGTTATGGTTTGGTGGTGAGGTTGACATGCATTGGCACAAGGACGTTTTGAGGGGCTTGAGGCTTTGACTATGAAGGAATTTATTTGGATGCTTGACATGTGGCTTTGGGAAGCCTTTCTACACTCCTCCATCATGAACAACCTTTTCCTAGTGCCAAAACGTCCCCTAGAGGGGTGACGTCTTTATAAGCTAGGGTTTTCTTTGTGCAAAAGTGAAATTAAAGTGAATTTTTTAATATTACTTTGTAAAAAGGGCAAGATTAGGGTTGTTGACCCCTAGTCTTGTGGTTTACCCTTAATTATGTGGACAAACTATCTTAGTGACATTTTGTATAAATAAGAGATCATAAGATCTCATTTTAACATGACTCTCCTTCTTGTGAGAGGTACTTGGACTGAAATTTTCGCTCTCTTTGGCTAGTTATCTCTCTTTTGCTTTTGTTTATGGCTATGTCTTGGATTATTGGCTGATGGAAGTGATGCGCTAGCCTTGGAAGGCTTTTCTCTAGCTTTTACGGCGGTTTGTCTTAGCTTTTTCCTTGAATTCGTAAGGTTTCTACATTGTTGCTATCATTTATTTTTCAAGTCAAGGTTATTTGCTAGAGATAGGTGGGAAGTATAAGGGCATACATCCCCACCTTAGTCTCCATCACTTTATGCTTACATGCTATTGGTTTAAGAAGGGTTTGCTAAGAGAAGTATAAGGGCATACACCCTCTTAGCCTAAACCCTAGCTAGAGATACTTGCCTTGGGGAGTAAGAGGATTTACACCCGCAAGGAGGTAGTACCTCTAGCTCTTTCTCTGCTTGACTCCATTAACCCATTTTTAAAGGCACTAATCATTTACTTATTGCATTGGAGAAATAAATTGGTACCTTGGTAAACGCGAAATTTTCAAGTTTTAAGGTTTGTTGACCGCCTCTCCAACACAGGTGGTCAACTCATGTGCCATGAAGAGATGCATCATCAGATGCCATTTTGTTGAAGACTTTGGTTCTACAGGGCATGTTTGGCCCCAACACTTCTTTTTGTATCTGGAATTTCCGCACATAGGTCTGCATGAGTCATGTCTACGTCAGTTACCTTGGGATCAGTTCACAAGGAGAGTTCCTTTCACCAAGGGTTTTTTATCCTTAGGTTATCAATTGGGCTTCTCAGCCCTCTTGATTTCCCTTGAGTTTTTCCCTCACACTTGCAATAATTCCTCCAAAGTGGTGAACGACGTTCTAGTGGGTTTATCTTTTGGTAAC
>JZKD02S1683480.1:33106-63722 GCA_000966675.3 Picea glauca
TATATATATATATATATATATATATATATATATATATATATATATATATGTTGGGATGGTATCACCACCCCAAATGGTTACTGATGTTTGCTATTGAGGTCAAGAAGGTTACAGGTTATGCTAGAGATGTTGAGGCTCTCATGCGCTCTACGGTGAGAACATGTCCCCGAGTTGGAGCCAGATGTTATCCGCCACTTTCAGGGATAACTAGGAGATTATGTCTTGAGGCCCACAGGTCCTAGACATGGAGTACCGAGAGCCAAATCGACTTGAGCATGGCCCTGGAGGGCCCATATTTTCTCCCTTTCAGTGCTTCCACTTTGTTAGCAGCAGCATCAACATTCATTACCTTCGGCTTGGTCCTGCATCAGAGACGATTCTTGCTCCATGAGGTAATGAGTCCGAGTATCATGGTATGTGTCACTCTGATCCTCAAAACCTTTGAATATGTGCATTTGATTCCTTTGTTTCTAACGGGTGCTTGGATCTTATGCTTGTCCACTTGACCATGTCTGGGGGGAATGACAGGATGCCCTAGCAAGCTTGTGTCCATAGGTTTTGAGTTGCCACTGTGGGGATTTCTGAAAAGCCATCGTCCATTCCCGTCATTCATGCCACTTTCCATCTTCTTTCCCGCTCACCCATCCTGTTACATTGGTCTGGGCATAGGGTTAGCCAATCACTTAGGGGTTGTACCTTACCTTGTGGGAAGAATGTGCTAAAGGCCTGGGGGGTAAAAATCAGCTGACAATAAAAGCCTAAGAATAAAACTTCGAGATGCTTCGCCTAGGGATCCTCGAGAAAGCAATAAAAAGTTTCTAAGCAAGAAACATAGGGACTCGTAAAAAATAAATCAAGACCTAGTTGAGGGATAGGGGGTCTCATCATGAGCCAACCTATTAGGTACATGGGTGCCTAACGATATGACACTACTAGCAGTTGGTTACCACGCCAGGGTAGTGGCTCTTGGTTGCATGAGCAAGAGAAAGGGGGTCTCATCAAGAGCCAACCTTCTCATTTCCATGAAAGTACTTGTGGGTAACATTGCTACCTTTGGTCACCAAGCCAGGGCAATGTCCCTTGACTAGCTTCTTGAAAGAAAAAAGCAATAAAAAGATAAAAAAAAACAATAAGACAAGACTTGGTTAGAGGATAGGGGATCTCATCACGAGCCAACCTATTAGGTCCATGGGCATCTAGCGGTATGACACCACCAACATCTGGTCACCACACCAGGGTAGTGGCTCTTGGTGGCATAGCCAAGAGAAAGGGGGTCTCATCACGAGCTAGCCTTTCATTTTCGTGAAATGCTTGTGGCTAACATTGCCACCACTGGTCACCAAGCCAGGGCAGTGTCCTTTGACTAGCATCTTGGAAGAAAAAGAATGAAGATAAAAGGCATGAATCGGCTTGGAAAATTGCATCCATGACAGGTGCAACTCACCCTCCACTGAGGCACCCACTGGTAAGCCATCCCTGCTATGACTGCACCTTTTACCCAGGCATCCCCATCCACTTCACCCACTTGCATGACTTGGATTTAATCCTTTACAGAGACATCCCTCTTCCAGTAGGCACTAGCCCAGTAAAACATCCCGTCACCTCCTCCAAACTTGCATTGCAGACTTGTATAACGTCTTTGAGCACTAGACTGGGGTAAAGGGGTTTTATGCACATGTTTAATAATATTGATGATGAGATGTGATTGACATTGTTATGATCCCTGTGACTTATGAGCCCCTGGAGGGCGTAGTTGTTGATGTGCAAGATCATGCTCGACAGACATGTACCATGTTGGACAGGTACACATGGGGAGATGATCAGTTCGGACCTCCATGGGGCTGAAGAGCCCACCAGATGGATGCTGAGACCCCAGTAGGGGGCAGAGACAAGGCAGAGCGTTTGTACCAGGGAAGAGTAGAAGAATCCACTAGAGGCAACTGAGCAGACTTGTACCTAGGGGGGTTGAGCCCTTTCCACATGAACGTTGGCCTTGGAAGGTCCAAGACGTCTCCCAGGATGCCCATGACGTCACCCAACAGTATGGATGTTTTGGGAGGTAGATATGGCAATTTTGGCACGTGTGGCAGCTTGGAGAAGCCCAAGGAGGGATAATGTTTTGCTCCAAGAGGCTGCATTTTCCCTAAAAGGGGCTAACGTCACCCTAGAAAGGGGATGACGTCTCACTATTGCTTGATTAGGGTTGTAATTTATGACGTTTAATGTAAAACAATATGATTTTGGTATTTTGGCGCCCTTCTTAGGGTTATTGGTTGAAATATTGAGGCGCACTTGTTGAAGGAAGATTTTACTTGGCATTTTTGGCATTTCTCTTGGAGGAAGGTGTTACAACTAGGGTTTTGCTACATGTTTTCTTGGTTATGTAAGTGAATTTCTGCAAACACTTCTTGATTGAATGGTTTTAGTGTCATTTACTTGCATATGTTATTATATTTTGCTGAATCAAGCCCTAGGTGACAAGCACTAGTTATTGTCCTTGTCTCATGTCCCCATCAAGATTTTTAGCCATTTGATTTGCATGAAGAAGATAGAGCCTTGCCATTGCAACACTCTATTCTTCCTTCTAGCCTAGCCGTTTTGTCCTTGTTGAGTTAAGAAGGAGAAAAACGCACCAAGGCCTAGGTCTTCTACACCTGTTGAGCCGTTTTTCCCTAGGGTTTGCCTAGTGAAGCCTTGTTATAACAACACATCACTTGCTAACTCTCTTGTCTTAGATCAACCATTAGTTAAGATAGCCATTTTGCCATTGAGCTAAAGAAGGAGGAGAGAGCACTGAGGCCTAGGGTTGCTACACCAAAGTAAGCCTCTCTCCCCTAGGGTTTCATCTTTGAGGCCTTGCCATAGCAACACCTCAAAGTTTAACTCTCTTGTATTTAGTTTCACCATCATCACTTAGTCCTTTAGCTTTTGCGGCCTCTCTTTGTCTCCATATACCCTAGTAGCGCAGTAGTCTAAGACCTTTTGCATTGAGTAATTTGATCACACAAACAACCAAATACTTTGAACAAACCCTAACTCTTACTAATCCTAGCCTAGACTAATCCTACTAACTATATTGCTGCCATCATCTTTCTATACTATAAACACCTATATGCAACATTTACTTTATCTTTGAAGCAATTGAATGATTGGTTAAGGCATTGTTTATAAAGTGTTGATGTTATTACATTGAATGCCAAGGTTTTCTTTAGCATTTATAGAGGGTTAATATCATAATCATTGCTATTGTGTAAACATTGATATACTTCGTCAATATTATTGCTCAAATGCTTATTATTAGAAAAGTCATTGATTATATGAAGTACTAACCAACAAGCAAGCTTGCATATGCCTAGTTTCTTTGTTGCTTTGTCTCGGGCAGGTACTCTTCTTGGTTATTACTTCCGGTTATCTTTATTGGCTATAAGCCGGACTTTCTGATCAGGTGGTGACTTGTGAGGGGGATTATTATCACTTAGCCTTGCTAAACCCTTTGCCTTCTCAAACCCCCAGGTCACTGGGGACGTCTTCCCCGGGCCTTACCTCCCTAAATAGAAAGAACCTTCCCATCGAGGTGACAGTGGGTGGGATTGGTTCAGTTACGCCAGTTTGACCTCTTTTCATCAATCCATTATCCTAACTACAAACTGTGCGATAACAGGTTGCTAATCTATATCTACTGTCGTGAATAAATTTAAAAGAATATTACTGTTCTAGTTTTCCGTTAAATTCTAACATGGAATCAAAGCTTAGGACGTGAAAAGATCTCAATTGTGGCATACTTTTGAGTCTGTGTAGATGCACATCTAAGGGTTTGTTTTGCAGATCAACAGTAAGCTTGTTTTATATCAGATCTTGTTTTCAGTATAGCTTCATCTTCAGTGAAAGCAGAAGATAGGCTTGAAGGGGCTTCAAACTTCAATGCTTGGAAGGGTATGGTGTTTAATATCCTAGAAGAAGGTGACTTGGATGAGCTGGTTACCACGGTGATAAAAGAACCTACTTCAAATACATGAAGGGTAGCATATAAGAAGAGGCAGGACAAAGCGACGAGGGTCATCTTTGACTCAGTTAAGGACAACATGATGCCTCTTATTGCTAATATAAGGACAACTAAGGAATGCTTTGATGCCCTAGCAAATCTATATGAAAAGAAGGCCCCAACTCAGAAGAGGATATTGAAGAAACAACTACGTACATTAATGATGGGAAATGATGAATCTATCTCTGTCTTCTTTTCCAAAATTGCTCCAACAAAAGATCAATTTACAACAATTGGAGTTGCAGTGGATGATGATGACCTTGTACAAACAACAATAGATGGTCCTCCTAACTCATGGGAGACATTTCTCTCATCAGTCAACGGAAGAGAAGTTCAACCCAACTTTGAGAGATTATGGCATGATTGCTTGGAAGAAGAGGGTAGACGTAAAAGCAGGAATGAACCTTCAATGGTGAGAGACCATGCTCTTTCAGTGAAAGCCAAGATTTGGAAGAAGTTTGCTCAACACAAAGGCAAAGGTAAGAAACCTCAAGGTAGGCACTCTCACTTTCACTCTCATTTATCTAAAATAAGATGCTTTAACTATAAGAGGCTAGGTCATTATTCAAATGACTATAGGAACCCTCCTTCACAACAAAAGCTGCGAGGCAGGTTCCATGCTTCAATTGCAACTGAGGAAGAAGAGTGTCAAAGAAGAAGAACCAGAGCTACTACTAAAGAACAAGAACATCGTAGAGAAAGTTATCTTCTTTCAGCCCTCTCCAGTACTGTCACCAAGTCAGAAGAAGTTTGGTTAGTGGACAACAGGGCCTCCAAACACATGACAGGCTTCAAACAGAACCTTGTCAACTATTGAGATAAGAAGTTCAATGTGAAGGTAGAACTGGGTGATGATGGCACCTATGACATCAAAGGATTTGGATCAACATCTTTTTAGCTTCAGACAGGTAATGTATTTCATATTGAAGAAATTCTTTACGTTCCTGGATTAAAGAAAAATCTTATCTCAGTTGCATTTCTAGAAAGCAAAGGGTACTCAGTAACCTTCTCCAAAGGGAAGGCTCTTATGTGGCCTTCAAATGAAAGTACGAGCTCAACCATGACAATAGGAGCTCAAGATGGTGGACTTTACAAAGTCACTGGTCAAGTTATTCAAGCATTAGCTCATGAGATGATCAATCCCTGCGAACTATGGCACAAAAGGTTTGGACATCTCAACTATAATGCTCTCCTAGGTTTGCAAAAGATGGTAACAAATATGCCAATTTTTTCTTTTGAGCATGATAGTATTTGTAGAGGTTGTGCTCTTGGTAATAATACAAAGAAAGCTTACCCTCACAGTAATAGAAAAACTAATGGTATATTAGATCTTATTCATTCTGATCTTTGTGGACCTATGACTGCTCCGTCAATGAATGGTTGTCTTTATTATATCATTTTTATTGATTATTGTTCTCGTAAAACTTTGATTTATTTTTTGAAAACTAAAGATGAATCTTTCAGTAAATTTTAGGATTTTAAGAATGTTGTTGAGAATCAGACAGGTAGACACATCCGTCTTTTCAGAACAGACAATGGAAACGAATTTGACTCCCACAAGTATGATGATCTCTGCCAGACTTCAGGGATTAAGAGGGAGTTGACTGTGCCTTATAATCCTCAGTAGAATGGGGTTGCAGAAAGAAAGAATAGGACAATTTGTGAAGCAGCCAGAGCCATGATGTATAATCAGAGTCTTTCGTTGTCTCTTTGGGCCGAAGCTGCAAGCACTGCAGTCTATATTCAGAACAAGTGTCCTCATAAAGCCCTAGAAGAGAAAACTCCATAAGAAGTCTTCACCGGTAAGAAGCCCTCAGTTGACCATTTGAGAGTCTTTGGAAGTCCTGTCTACATTCATGTACCAAAAGAAAAGAGGACTAAGTTACAACCCTCTGGAAAGTAAGGCACTTTTGCGGGATGCAGTGAGACCTCAAAAGCATATAGAATCTATGTACCAGGGCAAAAGTTCATGAGGTTAGTAGAGATGTGATCTTCCATGAGGAAGCAACCTTTCGGCGTTCCAGAGAACTTCCATGTGATACAGAGGAGCAGGAAGCTCCATTTCTAGAACCTTTAGATTCACCACTTCCAGATGAGTAGAGGGAGGAGGTTAGAGAGCCTTCAGTGGATCCCATAAGGGATTCTGTTGAGTTTCCCTTAGAGAAACCTCTTGTCAAAAGAAAGCCATCTTGGTGCCGTGAAATTTTAAAGGAAGCAGAAAAGCATGCAACACCTAAAGGTACCATCAGAGAAAGCAAGAAACCTGATAAATACTCAGGTCTAATAGCTTAGTTGAATCTTGTGATTGACTCAGAACCTTCCACTTTTGAAGAGGCTGCCAAACATAAAGTGTGGAAGGATGCCACGATAGAAGAGTACAAGTCGATATTAAAGAATGATGTATGGGAAGTGGTCCCAAGACCTCAAGGCAAATCAATATTAACCTCTAAATGGCTTTTCAAAATAAAGCATGCAGCAGATGGCAATGTTAAGAAATTCAAATCTAGATTTGTGGCTCGTGGCTTCTCTCAGAAAGAAAGAATTGATTATGACGAGATCTTTGCTCCTGGTGCCAGGTATACCTCTATCAGAATCATTATCTCTCTTGCTTCAGTTTTTGATTGGAAACTTCACCAAATGGATGTTAAGACTACTTTTCTTAATGGTGAAATTGAGCAAGAGGTTTATATTGAGCAGCCTGAGGGCTTCGTGATCCATGGGAAAGAATCCCATGTTTGCAAACTCAAGAAAGCCTTGTATGGATTGAAACAAGCTCTGAGAGCTTGGTATGGAAGAATTGACAGTTTTCTTCAGAGTCTTGGATTCTCCAAGAGTATAGCAGATCCTAATCTTAGAATCATCCTATTATCTTGGTTTTATATGTGGATGACTTGTTCCTTACTGGAGAGGAACATCTAATAGCTCAGACTAAGAGGGAGTTATCAACAAAATTTGAAATGGAGGACTTGGGTCTTATGCATTACTTTCTTGGCTTAAAAGTGTGGTAGAAACCTGGTGAGATCTTTCTCTCACAGAGAAAGTATGCAGTAGATGTGCTTCGCAGATTTGGGATGTTGGACTGTAAGTCCATGACCACACCTATGATTTCTAACCTAAAGAAGTTACATGATCAAGCTACAGGTAAGACCCTACCGTATATCGTCAGATTATTGGATCCTTGATGTATCTAGTACATACCAGACCGGACATTTGTTACGCAGTGAATGCCCTCACCCAGTTCATGTGTGAACCGAAACATATTCATATGGCTGCTGTTAAGCATATTCTCAGATATGTCCGGGGGACTATAGCCTATGGGCTCAGATACACTTCCAGTGGAGGTGTAATGCTTCATGGATATACAGATTTAGATTGGATGGATAGTACATTGGACTGGAAGAGTACTTTCGGATATTGTTTCAGTTTGGGTTCAGCTCTGATCCCCTGGTCCAGCAGGAAACATGGCTCCATAGCCCAAAGCATTGGAGAGGCAGAATACATTGCTGCAAGTGCTGCCAATAGAGAAGCAATGTGGCTCAGAAAGCTACTCTCAGATTTGTTCAGTGCTGAGCTTGAACCCACAGTGATTCACTGTGATAACCAAAGTTGTATAAATCATTTTGAGAATCCTGTGTTTCATGACAGATCAAAACACATTGAGATGAGATATCACTATGTTCGGGACATGGTGCAAAAGAACATTCTTAGTTTTCAGCATGTTCTGACGGTGGAACAAGCTGCAGATATTTTGACCAAGCCTCTGTCATTGACAAAGTTTGTGTACTTTCGAGACAAGCTTGGTGTTGCTGAGAATGCCTCTCTTGCTAAGAGGGAGTGTTAAATTTAAGCAGCTGCAAGAGCCATTCTCCGAGAGGATGGCATAAGACCCTAGCTAAGATCTAGGGCCCCTAGTGCACTCCTGGGGTTCTTGGTCTAGGACCAAGCAGTTAGAGCCATAGAAAAAGACCCTAGTGTATTGCTGAGGTTCTTGGTCAAGGACTAAGCAGTTTGATGATGTAAGTCCCTAGATGTGTTCTAGGGCCCCTGGATGTGTTCAAGGGAATCCTTGTTCGGTGCTTTGATTGATCCTTGGTTGTATACCTTGGTGGATATAAGTCCCTAGATGTGTTCTAGGGCCCCTGGATGTGTCCCAGGGAATCCTTGTTTGGATTGATCCTTGGTTGTGTACCTTGGTGGATAAGACCCTAGTGGTGATCTAGGGCCCCCAGATGTGTTCCGGGGTATCCTGGTCTGGGACCAGGTGGTTCTTGGTTAAATGCCAAGACAAGATGATGTGTGATCTTCTTCTCTCCCGGGATAGTTCATGAGACCTAGGAGTAGTTAAGAAGAAGGACATGATCACATCAGTGACATTCCTCTTATGTTGGGATGATAAAATCTTATAAGTTATCATGAGACTTATGTGGACATCTTGCCATTGAAGAAGACCCCTTTGACTTTGTCTTGTTGCCTCCCCTTGCTTGGGCCACGTCCTTCGTAATGTTTATTGTGGTGTTGGTCTTTTCTAGTCACTTTGACTTGTTGACTTTCTAATTAATATTTTTATTAGTTAAAATATTAATCATTTTTATTTTTGTTTTTAATTGGGTTTTAATTAACCCTAAAAGGTAGGGTTAATTTAATTAACCCTAATCCCTTTGCTAATTTATAAAAAGAACCTCCTCCTCACTTTTTCACTCACTCATTCTTCCTCCCACACTTCTCTTGGTCTGATTTTGCTACGGTTCTCTTTTTCAGTTTTGATTTTTGGGTACAACCTCCTTAGAGGATTCTTCTCTTGTTGTTTTGAGGTATGACCTCCTTGGAGTATTTGTCTTTGTTGGTGTAAGGTACCACTGCCCTAGTTTTGGTCTCCTCTCACTGTGTTAAGGTGGTACGACCCTCTCTCTTGCTGGTTAAGGTTTCGCGGCCCTCTCCCTTCTCTTCTCCAGGCTGCTGCGGGTTCCTCTTAGGTTGCCGCTAGTGTTTTCTCTAGCTGCTGCTGGTTTCTCTTTGGCTGCCACTTGTGTCCTTCTTGTGTTGCTGCTGTCACCTGTTAATTGCAGCCATTAGGGCCTATTATGACAGCCCTAAGAATGCTACTCTAAGCTGCATATTGCTATAGCAGTCCTATATCTTCTTGGACAATTTTTTGTTTGGATTGTTAGGGGTTTTTTGTCAGCCGCTATTTTGGTCTTTGGGGTTTTTATATCAGCCCTACTTATGCTGATTGGTTTTTGAGTTCTTGGCAAAACTGTCCACATAGATCATGATGAGATCTACGCTTGAGGGTTTGATCCATGACCATTATAGCTTTTTCTGAGCATACAAAAAAGAGGACAACAACAAGCATCTAAGGTAAATTTGTTCTTTGTTTTGATCAAGGAAATGTTCAATTTTTGCTTTGCTAATTATCAGATCTGTTTATGTTAATGTTCAAAATTATTTTTTATTGTTAATGATCAGATCTGTTTATGTTAATGTTCAAAATTATTTTTTATTGTTAATGATCAGATCTGTTTATGTTAATGTTCAAAATTATTTTTTATTGTTAATGATCTGATCTGTTCATGTTCAGATCTAGCTTAGAATTGTTTTCTACATGTTCAGATCTATTGTACTATTTCTGTGATTGATCTACTTCAAAATTTTTGTTTTGGTTGCTGATCTATATCTACTGTAGTGAATAAATTTAAAGAATATTACTGTTCTAGTTTTCCCTTAAATTCTAACATGGAATCAGAGCTTAGGGCATGAAAAGAGCTCAATTGTGGAAGACTTTTGAGCCTGCGTAGATCCACATCTAAGGTTTTGTTTTGCAGATCAACAGTAAGCTTGTTTTATATCAGATCTTGTTTTATAGCAGAGCACGAGGCTGAGATAACAACATCATCAACACGAGGTTGAGACAATAACATCATCAGCACGAGGCTGAGACAACAACATCATCAACACGAGGCTGAGACAACAACATCATCATCATATAGCAATAGAATGAGGCAGGTGCAACAACAACATTTTTGTGGTACTCTGACAGACCGTCATTATCGAACCTTCGGGATCTGCCCAGGAATCATAAGAGTCTCTAGGATATAAAATCCTAATGGAGCTACCACATGGTACTCTAACAGATTGTCCTTATCGGACCTTCCGGATCTGCCCAAGAATCAAAAGATTCACTAGGATATAAAATCCTAATGGAGCTACCACTACTGACCACAACTGGCATATACATGCACAGGTACTTTGACAGACCATCCTTACCGGACCTTCGGGATCTGCCCAGGGATGATCAATCCCCTAGGATATAAAATCCCTACGGAGCTTCCCGTTGTTGGTCAGGATACCATCTTATCATCAACATCACTTCCCCTTTTGAGGGAGGTCCTTTCGGACTATACCAAGCTTGTCTCGAAAGTATTCAAACTTTTCATGAGACAGAGGCTTGGTCAACACATCTACAACCTTCTCATCTGTGCCAACATATTGGAGCTTTACAACTCCTCTCTGCACCATATCTCGAATGTAGTGATACCGGATCTGTATGTGCTTTGACCTGTCATGGAACACTGGGTTCTCCGTCATCTTTATGCAACTTTGGTTATCACATAGAATCAAGGTGGCTTCCATCTTCAGATCGAATAGACCTGTCAACAACTTCCGAAGCCATATGGCTTCACAACTGGCGGAACATGCAACAATGTATTCTGCTTTTGCCGTGCTGAGAGCAATACTGGATTTCTTCCTACTCTACCATGAAGTCATGGTTGGCGCCAGACTGAAACAACATCTTGAAGTGCTCTTTCTATCAGAAACACTTCCAGCCCAATCTGAATCAGTATAACCAAACAGTCTGAAGTCATGATCTCTGGTATAACAGAGACCAAAGTCCAATGTACCCTTAAGGTATGTCATCACATGCTTTGCAACTACAAGGTGAACACGTCTGGGCTCTACCAGATACTGACTCAAGGTGTTCACAGCAAAGCATATATTTGGCCCGGTATTCGTCAGATACATCAACGAACCAATAATATGTCTGTACAGAGTGGCATCGATTAATTTTGACGAAGTATCAACCAGGAGCTTCAACTTTGTTTCCATGGGTGTGTTCATGGCTTTGCATTCCAACATGTCAAACCTCTTTAGTATTTCAACTGCATACTTCCCTTGGTTAAAGAAAATCTTCTCTGGGCTCTGCCAAACTTCAAGACCTAAGAAATAGTGCATCAGGCCTAGGTCTTTCATCTCAAACTCTGCAATGAGCTTCTTCTTACAATCTATGATGAGCTTTTCTTCTCCTGTTAAGAATAAGTCATCTACATACAATAACAATATAATTGACTCATCATTCATAACCTTGAAGTAAAGGTTAGAATCAACTTTACTCTTGGTAAAGTCCAAGCTCGTCCGGAAACTATCAATACTGCCATACCAAGTTCTAGGAGCTTGCTTCAATCTGTACAGAGCTTTCTTCAACCTGCAGACATGAGTCTTTCTATCTTCAACTTCAAACTGAATTTTCACATCACATTGTACCAACCTGGTACACTTGCTCAGCTACAACTTAATCTGCACAATCATGTGCTAGCTTTATGTGCTTTCTACAAAGCATTATCTGTCTCACTGTTTGAGAGTATGTCTTCTACTCTCTCTGCAATTGTTCCTTTTGGAACCGGGACTCTGCACCTGCAACTGCTATTTGTGAAGCTGAGAATGACTTGCTCAGCTCTCACTATAGCTGCTAAACTCTGAGAGTAGCTCCTCTATTTTATCATGGCAACAACTTCATCTGAGAGTGGCTCAATATCTGATACTGAAGGTAGCTTTTCCTCTTTTATGGAGGTAACTCAATCTCAAATACAGGGATTGCTCCCCCTGAATCTCATACTGTATCAGAATCATTGTTGTTCTGGTTGTCTTCGAATATTGGAACTATTTCTTTGATTACTGGAGTAAGTGTCTCATCATAGTCTTCTCCCTCTTGCTAGGAGAATCCTTTGGACACAATTTAGTCTTTGTACATCTTTATACTGTTATCTACAACATGCATGATCTGTTAGATCAATCTTGGAAGTCAACACTGACTTCCCTTCTAGACTCATGGAAAAATCCATATCCCAATGCTTCTGACTGGCTTCCTTCTCTGTCATTGAAACAAGGGAATCTTCCGAGGAGATTTCATGTCTCCTAGAGGTCTTTGAAGCTGCGATCTAGTCTTCTCAACTCTTGGCATCTGCCTACGAGTCCTGGAAGATGTCTCCTTCTCCCATCTGATCCTCTCTGAGATCAGGCTCACTCTATTCTTGATTTCTTTTGAGTCTACAAAGACTTCATAATCTCTACAAGATATACTTGGTGTTGAATACCAAGTCTTAATATGAAAAGCTGAGTCAAACTTCAAGCTAATTTTGCTTCCTGTCAAGGTGGCTTCATTATCCTTTGACCAAGTCTACTGTGAGTTCTGTTCTAATGTTCGGTCATCTTTGGAGCCTTCTGCTCCTTACAATCAATCTCCATATGAGATACTTTGTATCTCAAAAGTAGTTTCTTCTTCATCTTCTTTGGTACATGAATGTATATGATCATGTATACAACTTGGATAGTCTGCTCCATGGCTCATCTAGTATGTTGCCTCCTGCAATTGTTACTATAGCTTCCTCAGGGTTATCACCTGTGACTTGCCCGGAACAGGAACAACAAGGGAGAAACAATAGACAAGGATAATACTCTTTATAATAATAATAAAACAAATAGCAAGAACAATCGTCACAGTAGCTCCTTTCGAGCTATCACTTTTGACCTGCCTGAAACAACGGTCAAAAGTAAGAAATACAATACGAAATGAGAGCAACACTCTTCTAGTGTTGTGATCAATCATTCTTCCATGGTAATCTAGAACCAAAACAAGAAGTTTCTCCTAGAGGAGATGTTAGTTGTATTTGGTGAGTGATTACAATAAGCATTCATCTCAATAATGCTCACATGCTACTAAGTAGAAAACCTTTTAAAGATTGCTTATCTCAACTGTAGTGTTTACTTGTAATGAGGTAGTTATCAAACTTGACATGTGCAAGTTTGAATCTTATCAACTTAATCAAACTTGGAACCTGGAGTCTTGTCCTCAAGAATGAGTGTTGTTGCTTTTCTTCCTAGACTCCTTTGCTCAAGATGACAAGTAATCTCTTCAACCTGTCCTCTGTACTAAGATAATATGCTTTCTTTATAGAAATCTAAGTTAGAGAATAAACTCTATAATCTCAGCTTCAATCAATCTAATACCTTGACTTTAATTTTGACCAGTGGTTAGTATGATTGTCATAACTTCAACATACAACCTAGATGTCATAACAAATAGATGCATATCAAAATAATCAAACTTGGGGTGCATTATTCCTCTGAATGTGTTGGATCTGAGATCCTTCTGGATCCATGACAAAAGATCCCTTCTCCTGCAAATACCCTTTTAAAACTAACAGTTTAAACATATGTAAGTACATACCTCTGATAGTATTGGCAGGTAGTGGCACCATCCGACAGCAGTGGCAACAAACCTATAAAACTTTAGAGGTGCTGCAACTGATACTGATACTCCAACTGCAACTACAACTGCAACTTAGGGTTTTATGAGCAAACCCTAATTTTTCAAACTTCAAATTTTAGAATTCTGATCCAGGGACTAGATGCGTTGGGATGAGGCGAGTAGGCTGGAGCTGTTTGTTTTAAAAAATTTCAAGTTTTACCCCTTGAAACTTGACCTGCGCAAATTTGGACTTGTACCTCTGGTATTGGTTTTGGTTTCCTAGTTTTCTAGTAGCAGTCAAAACTAGGGTTTGACGTTTCGGAGGCCCTGGCCACTAAAAAGGTGTGCTCAAGCTGCCAAAGGATGCGCTAGGGTAGGGTGCACTTCCCTAGATGGTTTTTAGTCATAAATTCTTCTCTAATAAAAAGCCCTAATTTTCTTGTACGTCGACAGTGATGTTTTTGGTTACCCAGTGAAAGGTGCTCTATTCAGTCAAGCTCTGATAGAGTGATACCATGTTAAATTTACTGTTGTTATTAAGTTCTTTTCAACTTACTAGAGCATATCAGCATAAGTAGGATCATTGAAAGAAACACAATCATAAGGTGCATTTTATCCTCGGAAACCCTCATGGGGGAGAAAACCCAGCAAAAACTTCCTCAATAATAGATTGCCAATACAATGCCAAGACTAAAGACCAAAACCACAAAGCAAAGACTAGGACTGAGCATCCGCCTCTCTTCTCCTTCTTGCAACTGTAACTTCCTTCAAAAGTGTTGATGATTGCAACTACGTGAGACATTCTCCAGGACACAAACTTGAGAGAGAGCCCCTGAGAGGGGTGTGTGGTTCCTATCTCAGACAAAGTTGGAACGTAGAGATGGCCTCCTCCTTATAGAGAGTTGAGAAGAACTCCAGATGATTCCCCTGTGTAAACGCAGTGAGAAAGGAGATCTACAAAGTTGGACGTGCCTGTGGCTGAGCACATAGTGAGAAAGGAGATCTACAGAGTTGGACGTGCCTGTGGCTGAGCACATAGTGAGAAAGGAGATCTACAGAGTTGGATGTGCCTGTGGCTAAGCACAAGGTGAACATGTGAATTCCCAAAGTGCTGGGTGCATCGTCATGAGACAAAAATGAAGATGATGTATTAGCCTCCTCTGAGCAGAGAGTTGATGATTAACTCCAGATGAGTCTCTTGTGTAATGCAGTGGGAAAGAAGATCTGTTGAGTGGACGTGCCTCTGGACGAGCACAGGTGAATGTGATCCTAGTGGCTGAGCACTAGTGAGAGTGGATCTTCTGTGTAATGCAGTGACCCAGAGATATGGACATCTCTATGGATGTGACCCTAGTGGCTGAGCACTAGTGGGTGTATGAGATCCCTTGCTATATTGTTCAAGAGTCAGACCTGCCTGTAACCCTAATTGTAATCTAAAGGGTACAGGTCGGACCCACCTTAATGTAATTAATAATTAATGTAAAAGATAATTAATCTGGTCAATATTAATTATATTATGAGATAGAGAGGTCGACCTTGTTGTGCCAATAGACACTTTTGTTGACAGGCCAAGTCTAATATAAGTAAAGGTAAATTCCCCATTGAGGAATCATATCTTTTGTATGAGTTTGGAAATTTCAAGAAGTACACCTTCTTGGGAAAAGTGCACACCTCTCTTGGGCGCTAGTCTTCTAGGGTTTGTGAGCACCCTTTTGTGTGCTAGTTTTTCTTGGTGGTGGAGGTCTTTCTCTTGAAGAATATAGCAAAGGATTGGCTGGGTTTTCTTCCCTTGTTGAGAAGGGTTTCCCAGGATACTTCTTGTGTACTTGTGCATGGTGCTTCTTCTTGTGATCTTGGTTGCTGCAACAAATTGTCTATGGTTTAAGTAAAATGCTAAAATGGAATGAACTTCATGCTTAAGCCTTGCCTATTGAGAAATCAACATGGTTTCAGAGCATAGGTCTTGAAGAACCCATTTCACAAGCATCTATCAGTCTTCTCTCTTTTCTGCAAAACCGTACGACCCTCCCAGGGTTTCCAAAAAATCCGTACGACCCTCCTTTCTGAGGTGTTTCATTCCTTAATACTTGAATGTTGGGGCTAATTTTGGCATAGAAGAGTACAACCTCCTCCAGTGCATCTCTAGAGACTTTCATAGTGAAATTCCGAGCATTTTGAAATTGTGGCCCTAGAGTTTTGCTAATTTCTGCAGAAATTTCAGAATTAGGGTTTCTGCAACTCATTGAAGGAGCTCTTCAGCTCGCCAGTGTTCTCCTATCTTTCAAAGGCTTATTGTTGGCAGTCATAAGTCCAACAAAACCTAAAAGTGCTAGCTTAGCCTAGCCGTTAGGTTTTCTAGCCCGGTTGACAAGGGTTTGTGAAGAATCTAAAATTATAATAAACAGAACTATGATGGAAGATAAGCTTGATGGATCAAGCAACTTCAAGTTCCTGGAAGACAAGACTTTAGAGGAAGGCTTATTGTGGGTGATACAAAAAGGTGAGACTATGACTACCCTCTTCATAAAGATGTCAAGAGGATAGAGATCAACCAGGTGCCATTAGAGAAATCACATCAACACCCTCAGGTATGCACTTGTATATATATTATTTGTATCATTGTCATAAGGAAATTGCAGGAGGAAGGAAGCTTTTTCTAAAGTCATGGATCCAGAGGGATCTCAGTGCATTCAGAGGAACAACACTGGAAGTGAAGACTCCAGGTTTGATTGTTGTAATTGTCATTCCTCTAACCTATATTTCTAAAGTTTGCTACATTACAAGTAGGTGTTGTAGCTGTGACAACAATCCTTAAATTGTTTTGATTCTAGAGATGTACTCATTATTTTCCTTGAGGACATATTCTTGTTTTGGTTCCTCTTGTTTTCTTGTTCCAGACAGGTTAACAACAAAGGAAGATGTTTATCCTTCAGAGGGAGTCACTTGACTTGGAGGGAGTCAAAACTATTTGAGAAAGAGGAAGAATAGAACCATCATTGAGGCAACCAATGTAATAATGCATGATAAGAATCTTTCTATGATTCTATGGGTAGAAGCATGCATGAAACATATGTTTAGAACAAGAGCCTTCACCAGACTTTGAAAAACATAACTCTTGAAGAAGCCTTCATCGGAGTGAAGCCTGAGATTGAACACTTCAGGATATTTGGGTGCCCAGTGTATTTTCATGTACCCAAAGAGAAGAAGTCCAAGCTAGACCCTTCAGGAAGAAAGGATACGTTTATGGGATAACAATGAATCTTCGAAGACATTCCAGATCGACATCCTTGGCCAGAGACAGATTGAGACAAGCAGAGATGTGGTCCTTGAAGAAGAGATAGCCTTTCAAAGATCCAGAGAATCTCAAATGGAGATTGACAGTGAGACAATATCTTCTTCCCCTTCAACAGTTCATAGGGAGACAGACATTATTCCAGCTGATCCAGTTGCTCAAGTTGCTCCAGTTGATATGTTCAGAGATATTGCAGTAGGGCATAAAAGGCCTATCTAGGCTCACTCTGCAGGAGGCAGAGAAACATACAAGCCTCTGAAGGCACATCCCGAGAAAGCAAAAGAGATTTTCGAGCTATCCTTCAGTCATGAGCCACTTCATTGATTTTGAGCCTCCTTGTCTTGAAGAAGCAATATGAGAATAGGTATGGCAAGATGCCATAACAGAAGAACACCAGTATATCTTAAAGAATGATGTATAAGATATTGTTCAGAGACCAGAAGGGAAGTCTGTGGTGACTTCCAAGTGGATCTATAAGATCAAGCATGCAATTGATGGAAGTGTCGAGAAATACAAAGCGAGATCTATAGCCAGAGGATTCTCACAAACAAAGGGAGTTGTCTATGATGAGACACTTGATCTAGTAAGTCCGATACACTTCCACCCGCACTACCATCCATGAGATGGAAACTATATCAGATGGACAGATTCTTGATGAGTTTGTGTTTCAACAAGAATGTTGCTGATCCAAACCTATATTATTATAGTGTTGGTGACGAGAGCTTGATTTTGATGACTTATTCAGAAAGCCTTGTTCTTGGATACAAGTAAGCTTTCACCTCTGATTTCGAGATGGAGGATCTGAGTATATTGCACTACTTCCTGGGACAAGAAGTATGACAAAGGACCAATGAGATTTTCCTGAGTCAAGGAAAATATACAGTGGGAATATTAAAGAAGTTCAGTATGACAAAATGCAAAACCACTGTGATGGATTTGAAGAAAATGAATGATGATGATTCAGACGGGAGTGATCCACAGCTGATTGGATCTTTGATGTATCTGGCTAACACCAGACCTGATTCATGCCTTGTAGTGAATGTGCTTAGACAATCCATGAATTAGTCGAGACAGACTCACTTGATAGAAGTAAAGCATATATTGAGATATACCTCCAGTGTGAACTTGAGTTTGCAGGATATGCAGATACAGATTGAGCAGAGAGTACAGTGGACTGGAAGAGAACATCCAATTGTTGTCTTGCCATAAAGGTTGTCATGGTTTCCTGGTGCAGCAGGAAACAAAATCTCTGTGGCCTTGAAATACCACAGAAGCAGAGTATGTATCATTCAGTGTGCGAAGCAGTATGGTTTCACTAGCTTCTGACAGATTTACTTGATCATGAGATGATAACCAGATCTGTGTGTAAAGCTCTTTGAGAACCCAGTGTTTCATGATAGATCGAAACACATTGAGATAAAATATCACTATATCAGAGACATGATGGAGAGGAAAATAGTACACATGCATTACCTTCCGACACATGAGCAGATTGCAGACATATTCACCAAATTATCTTGGTGAAGGATACCTCCCTAGTTGAGAGGGAGTGTTGATAACTACAACCAAGACAAAGTTCAAAATACATCCATGTGAGACTTGGCATGATGAAGAATGCCTCCCTAGCTGAGAGGGAGTGTTGATGATTGCAACTACGTGAAACATTCTCCTGGACACAAACCTGAGAGAGAGCCCTTGAGAGGGGTGTGTGGTTCCTATCTGAAATAGAGTTGGAACGTAGAGATGGCCTCCTCCTTACAAAGAGTTGATAAGAACTCCAGATGATTCTCCTGTGTAAATGCAGTGAGAAAGGAGATCTGCAAAGTTGGACTTACCTGTGGCTGAGCACAAGGTGAACGTGTGAATTCCCAAAGTGCTGGTTGCATTGTCATGAGACAGAAATGAAGATGATGTATTAGCCTCCTCTGAGCAGAGAGGTGATGATGAACTCCAGATGACTCTCTTGTGTATTGCAGTGGGAAAGAAGATTTGTTGAGTGGACGTGCCTGTGGACGAGAACATGTGAACGTGATCCTAGTGGCTGAGCACTAGTGAGAGTGGTTCTTCTGTGTAATGCAGTGAGCTAGAGATATGGTCATCCCTATGGATGTGCCCCTAGTGGCTGAGCACTAGTGGGTGTATGAGATCCCTTGCTATATTGTTCAAGAGTCAGACCTGCCTATAACCCTAATTGTAATGTAAAGGGTATAGGTTGGCCCCACCTTAATGTAATTAATAATTAATGTAAAAGATAATTAATCTGGTCAATATTAATTATATTATGAGATAGAGAGGTCGGCCCTATTGTGCCAATAGACACTTATGTTGACAGGTCAAGTCTAATATAAGCAAAGGTAAATTCCCCATTGAGGAATCATATCTTTTGTGTGAGTTTGGAAATTTCAGCAAGTACACCTTCTTGGGAAAAGTGTGCACCTCTCTTAGGCGCTAGTCTTCTAGGGTTTGTGAGCACCCTTTTGTGTGCTAGTTTTTCTTGGTGGTGGAGGTCTTTCTCTTGAAGAATGTACCAAAGGATTGGCTGGGTTTTCTTCCCTTGTTGAGAAGGGTTTCCCAGGATACTTCTTGTGTACTTGTGCATGGTGCTTCTTCTTGTGATCTTGGTTGCTGCAACAAATTGTCTATGGTTTAAGTAAAACTTCCTCAATAATAGATTGCCAATACAATGCCAAGACTAAAGACCAAAACCACCAAGAAAAGACTAGGACTGAGCATGTGCCTCTCATCTCCTTGCAACTGCAACTTGCTTCAAAAGATGCGCACTAGAAGTGTGAGTGAGTGGGTGAACAAATGAGGCGCCATCCTCACTTATAAATACTAGTTGAGGAGGTGCTAGGGTTGTGTTTCTTCACTTAGCTGGGCCGACTTCTTCCAAGAGTGGTTAAAACCACTATATAAACCCTAGGGGTCGACTTCATAAATACCACCATATAAATATGGTTTGACCAATCCACAAAAAGGGATTTGGTCTTATACAAGAGTCGAAATGATCAATCCACAAAAGGGGATTTGGTCTTATACAAGACTCGACATGATCAATCCACAAAAGGGGATTTGATCTATAAGATAATAACTCAAATATAATTAGAATATTCTTCGATGTTACAATATTTCAACAATCAGTGGAGTGGACCGGAAGAGTACTTCCAGATATTGTTTTAGCTTGGGTTCAACTATGATATCTTGGTCGAGCAACAAACGGGGCTCCATAATACAGAGTACAGCTGAAGTAGAGTATATAACAACCAGTAACGCGAGCAGAGAACCAGTATGGCTGTGAAAGCTTCTGTCCGGGTTGTTTCAAGAGGGGTTAGAAACAATTGTTATCCATTGTGATAACTAGAGCTGTTTAAATCTCACAGAGAACCCAGTCTTCCATGACAAATCAAAGCATATTGAGATGAAATATCATTTCATCAGAGACATGGTCCAAAGACGTACCATCTAGCTGCATTACATTCGTACTGATGAACAAATAACAGATATTTTGACTAAGCCTTTGCCCCTTGGAAAATTTGTGTACTTCCGGGACAAGCTTGGTATGGCAGAAAATGCGTCCCTCACTGAGAGGGAATAACAACATCATGAGGCATTCTCCAATGAGAGGCCTTAAGTGCCCACCATGAAGCTAGCCAGGGAGATTTGGAGAATCAACCAATCTTGTGAGTCATGGAAAAAGTCAAGGTTAATGTACAAACCTTGTGAGTCAGGATGAAGGACATGTTGCAAGAAACCTTGCGAGCCTAGTGCAAAAGTCAAGGACAAGAAATTCTCCAAGATTGCCTTGTATGTCAAGGCTGACTTGAGACTTGGAGAAAAGCCTTGTAAGTCAAGGCAAGAAGAAACTGTCATCGGTATTGTGAGCTTTGTGTGCCAAAGAAGAAGTCAAGACAAGTCTTGTGAGCTTTGTGTGTCAAAGAAAAAGTCAAGACAAGGTAATGTGAAAAGTTCTCCTAGGTCTTCATGATGAGCTATGAGCATTCCTTAGGGGCTGGCCACCCCTAAGTGAAATTACTCTAGCAGTTTACCATGGTTAAGGAGAACTAGATGATCACATTCCATGATCCTTATCTGCATAAGGTTACGAAACTTCTTTTGATATATTGATCTTGTGTGGATGTCAACAAGTCAATGATCATGTGAAATGACTAGAAAGAACTGTGTGGATGTGGATGCTTGAAGAATAGCCTCTTTGCTAAGAGGGAGTGTTAAATTTTGAACAGCCGCAAAGGATATTCTTTTTCTAAGCAACCCTCCTCGCTGCCCTCTTCCAAGCAGCCCTCCAAGTTGCCCTCCTCAAACTGGCCTCCAAGCAACCCTCCTCAAGCTAGCCTCTTCCTAACCGCCCTCTTCTAACCGACCTGGGAAAGTCAACCGCCTACCCGAGCTAAGTCGGCCCTACCCTATCTAGGTGGCCCTAACCTAACCTAAACTCTATCCTATATAAAGGGAGGGGAGGCACCCCTCATATAATATATGAGCTAACTCATTTCTGGAGGCAACAACTCTGAGGTATGTGAACACTATTCTGGGCAACAATTTAACTCTATTCTAGAGCAACAACTTAACTCTATTATGGGCAACAACTTAACTCTATTGTGGGGCAACAACTAGCAACTAATAACTCTTTCTGTAGCAGCTATATTACTCTGTTCTAAGAGATATTCTGGACAATAACTAAGAGATATTCTGGACAACAACTGAGGCACTTATGTAGCTGCTGATAACAATTAAAGGTTTTTCTGGACAACAACTCAAGGGAAGATTTGAGTCAGCCTTAAGGGCACATTTGGGACAACAAAAGATACAGCAAGAGCTACAGGTCAGAGGGCAGATCAGGGTAAAGGCTCAGAGAAAGGTGAAGACACATAAACAACAGTAAGAACTATGGTCTTAGTGCTATTGTCTTATCTCTCTCTTTCTAGAAGAGTCTTGTAAGTTCATTGTACTTGTTTGACTAATCAATATATCACAAGAAGAAGTTTGCTAGGTTTTCTTCCCCTTGAGGGTTTCCTAGGATAAATACTTGTGTCTCTGTGAATGATTGTTCTTCCTATGATTCTTATGCTTCAGTTTGTCTTTTAAAGTTTTAAAAGAACACTATTGTTATCTGTTTATGCTTGAAAATTAACACAAAGAACAAGTAGCTAGACTATAGAAGAACAAGAGAAGAGAGAGAGAGAGAAAGTATGTATGTTGTTGTTGAAAAAATCCGACCCTGAACAATGAAGAGCTCACTCAAATATATAGATCTAAGAGGGTGCACTTCCCAAGAACAATCAAGAGGGCACACATGTGGGCGAAAAAGGCAAGTGAGGTGCATGGCATCTAGGTATGAATGAGAGAGGGAGTGTGCATGATATAAGGGGGAGTCCCACAATGCACGTGTGAGCTAACAATGGAAGATATGCGCATGACAAGAGAGTTGTGCCCTAATTTTTAGAGAAGAGAGGGTGCACAAGAGGAAGAACAAGTGAGAATGCAAGAACATATGTGAGAGAAGGAGAGGTTAGGTAAGAGTTTAATTCAGAGATGCGCTAGGCATAAGGAGAGAGTCAGGGAGAAGGTCACACATGGGAGGAAGAGTGGAGTGAGTAGGAAGAGTGCCACACGTGTGAGGATTTGAGAGAGAGGGATGGCGCATGAGGAGAAAAGGAAGAGTGGATGGGTGAGTAATGCGCAATGGAGGAAGAGAGAGGGGCATTGTTATTTCCTAGCATAGGGATAACTAAGGAGATTATGCCTCGAGGCCCACAGGTCCTAGACATGGAGTATCAAGAGCCAGATCGACTTGAGCATGGCCTTGGAGGGCCCATCCTTTTCTTCTTCAGCACCTCCACTTTGCCAGCAACAACAACATCCATCACATCGGCCTGGTCCTATAGCAGAAATGGGTCTTGCTGCATGAGGTAATGAGTCCGGGTATCATGGTATGTGTCACTCTGATTCTCAAAACATTTGAATATGTGCATTTAGTACTTTTTGCTTCTAATGTGTGCTTGGACCTTATGCCTTTCCACTTAATACACCTGGGGGGAATGACAGGTTGCCCTAGTAAGTTGGTTCCCATAGGATTTGAGTTTCCACTGGGGGATTCGTGAAAGGTCATCGTTCGTTTCCACCATCCTTACCACTTTTCATCTTTTTCCTGCTCGTCCATCCCATACACTGATCCGAGCATTGGGTTGGCCAAACTATCCAAGGGTTGTACCTTACCTTGTGGGAAAAAGGGGCTAAAGGACCAGAGGGTAAAAGTAGCTGGCAAAAGATAAAAGCCAAAAGAATGAAACCTTGAGATGCTTCGCCCAGGGATCCCCGAGAAAGCAATAAAAGGCTTCTCAGCAAGAAACAAAGGGACCCATAAAAATAATAAATCAAGACCTAGTTGGAGGATAGGGGGTCTTGTCACGAGCCAACCTATTAGGTCCATGGGCATATAGCGGCATGACACTACGATTAGCTGGTCACCACGCCAAGGTAGTGGTTCTTGGTGGCATAGCCAAGAGAAAGGGGGTCTCTTCACGAGCCAGCCTTCTCACATCCGTGAAATGCTTGTGGGTAAACATTGTCACCACTGGTCACCACGCCAGGGCAGTGTCCCCTAACTAGCCTCTTGAAAGAAAAAGCAATAAGAAAAAAAGATAAAAAGGCATGAATGGGCTTGGAAACATTTGCATCCATGACAAGGTGCAACTCACCCTCTTCAGAGGCACCCACAAGTAAGCCATACATTTCTCTGCTATCACTGCACCCATTGCCCAAACATCCCTTACAACCTCATCCACTCACATGGCCTGGATTTTGTCTTCACCCAAGAACATCCCACATCCAATGAGCACTGGCCCAATAGGACGTCCTAGCATCCCCTCCAAACTTGGCCTGTGGAACAACATAACGTCTTTGAGCACTTGTCCAGGTAAAGGGGGTTTCATGCACATGTTTAAATAACTTGATGATTAGATGTGATTGACATTGCTATGATCCCTGTGACTTATGAGCCAATGGAGGGCGTATTTGTTGATGTTGTAGGGCCACACCCGATGGATAGGTACATATGGGGAGATGATTAGTTCAGACCTTCATAGGGCTAAAAGCCCACCAGATGGATGCTGAGACCCCAGCCAGGGGTAAAGACAGATCAGGGGATCTCACTAGAGAGAGAGGAGGACGTTCCACTAGGGACAGCCTGGCAGGCCTGGACCCAGGGGGGTCTTGCCCTTTTCACCATGATGTAGGCCTTGGAAGGCCCATGACGTCACCAAGGTCACCCATGATGTCACCTAGCATTTTGGATACTTTGGAGGCAGTTGTGTGCCAAGTGGCACGTGTGGCAGGATCTCGAGGCCCAAGGAGGCCTGACGTTTTGCTCCAGGAGGCCAACGTTGCCCAAAAAGGGCCTAACGTCATCCTAAAAGGGCATGACGTCACCTTTATAGCTTCTTTTAGGGTTTAATTA
Organism: Picea glauca; assembly: GCA_000966675.3. Lineage (NCBI taxonomy): Eukaryota > Viridiplantae > Streptophyta > Pinopsida > Pinales > Pinaceae > Picea > Picea glauca. The sequence goes on from JZKD02S1683480.1 coordinate 57,438, forward strand.
TGACATTTAATGTAAAAACTGGATATTATGTGTAACAGGCAATGTCGGCCTTTTTGACCTAATTCTGATCATTAGTATTGTATAAATAAGGGTTTAAACCCTTGTATTATTGATCATCTTTCACTCACACTTGTGAGGACTGAAATTTGCACCCTATCTAGGGTTTCTTGGCTGAAATTTTAGGTGCACTTGTTGAGGAAGGCTAAATCTTGGAGTATTTTGACAAGTTTCTTGGTGGAAGTGTTCAACTATGGTTTTTCTTGATTATTCTTGATGAGTGTAAGTGATATTTCTGCAATTCTTCTTAATTGAATGGTTATAGTCTTATTTATCTTGCATTTACATTAAAGATTATGAAATTGCTTGATTAAACCCTAGGAAAACTAGCACATGTTATTGTCCTAGCTTCAAAAGCCTTCACCTACTAGATCTTGCCAAGAGGCCATTTTTCTTGAAGCATGTGCTAAGGCCTTGCCATTGCAACACCTTAGTATCCATTGCTTCATCTTAGCCGATTTTTGCTTCATCATTGATTTAAAGAGGGAGGAACTCTACTAAGGCCTAGGGTTACCTACACCTTAGTAGCTAGTTTCCCCTAGGGTTTGATAATTGGAGCCTTGGGTTACCAACACTCCAATCTATCAATCTCTCTTGTCTTTGACTCCCCTACTATCATTTTTCTTCAACATTTGCTGCCACATCATTGATTCCATTTGCCCTAAAGCACTAGTCTAAGTCCTCTTTTGAGTAATTGATCAAAACAACCATCAAAACCTATTCTTTGAGCTTCCTACTAACCATTCCTAACACTAGAATAGCCTAACCTACTAACATTATTGGTGCTGTTACTTAAGTAAGCTACAACCATTAATTGCAGCATTAAAAGCTTCTAAAAGAAATTGAAAAGGTTGATTAAATGCATTGTCTTGTTGCTTCTAATAAATGCTAGTATTATGGTGTTAATGGTTGATGATTCTTAGTCATTTTTGAAGTTGTTTCAAGACGTTTAATGTGAAGTATTGCCTCATTAATATTGCTGTTATAATTTTCTGTTTACTTCATCATTATCAACCAATTGCTTTTATTGAGAAAGTCTATGGTTTTATGAAGTGCTAACCAACAAGTGTATTTGCAATATATATAGTTTCTTGTTTCCTTGTTCCGGGCAGGTACACCTTGACATATTATTATTTCATTGGTTATAAAACCGGGACTTTCTGATCGGTGGTGACTTGTGAGAGGGGATCTTTATTTAACCATTTGACTTTGCCTTCTCAAACCCCCAGGTCACCAGGGATGTCTCCCTTGGGCCTACCACCCTAAATAGAAAGAGGAATCCTATTGAGGTGACAGTGATAGGATAATCTCAAGTTACACCAATTTTCTTTCCTTTTACCTTTCCTTTTATCAAAGTACAAATTGTGCGATAACATTTTGGCGCCGTTGCCGGGGAACACTGAGTCAATATTCCTCAACGACACTTTTTCAGTAAGCCTTATCCAAGAACCTTTGTCTTACAAGCTTACCTGGCGACTCCACTGAGGATGATTCCGTCATTCCTTTGATAATTTGAAATTTCAAGAAAATTATCTGTCGACTCCACTAACCTTTTCCCAGGTGCCACCTTACTCTCAATTCTGTGATATTTCCAAGTTATGGGATCATGGCGTCCTAGGAACAAGTGTATCCGACTATTGATTTCAAAAGCCTTCAAGGATACCCGACTTGTTTTGATACAAAATGGTCAAGCTATCCTCCAAGATTTGAAGGGGGCCTCCCAATTCCTCACATTGTAGATTTTTTTGAAGTATATAAGCGAGATAGAATTGGGATGTTATGTTATGATTTGATGTTGAGAGAGTTCCTAGAGGAGGAGGAAATCGACCCCCTTGTTGTTTTGTGGATTTCTGGAGGAAACCACCACCATTGATCGGTTTCGGTGTTGAGAGACACACCCTAGCCTATCAGAGATACCATCTAGGTATTTCACCGTGCATTACAGTGTCCAGTTCAATGATTGCGCAGCTCAGCCAATGAGGGCGCAAGTGATTGAGAGAGGGTTTGTGCGGCCGCTTGAGACAGTTCATATCTGGCCAATTCCTTCCGACCCATTAGAGAGTTAGCCAGGGCGCACCTATTGAGCCACCTGTCGTCAGTTTCCGACGGTGGAATCTCCCGGAAAGAGGAAAACAGTCATTTAGGGCACAACTCTTGGGGAAGCACATTTGGGGTTCCAGAGGACATTCTAGGGTAGATCTGAGGAATCCCTTCCGACCCATTACAGAGGAGACCAAGACGATCGTTTTGAGCTATACATCGTTAGATTCCGTCGGTGGAATCTCTAGGAAGCACTCATTGAGCCCAGGAGGTGCACAAACCCCTAGGGGGTGACATTCGGAGCTTCAGAGGTCGAATCTTCAGTCCAACAGTCATCAGGATCAGTCTAGAGGCCAGGGCGCATCTTTTGAGATAGTTTCCATCTCATTCCGACGGGTATCGCCATCCGGGCGAGTTTTCCAGATTCTACAGCAGTTACTGCGCTCTGCCAAACAGCTTTTTGTCGATCTACCCGTGCATGCGCAGACCAGCACCCGTTCTTCTGGTCACGGGTATTTCTTATCTATTATTTTTGTATTCCAGTGATGATCCATGAGATCTAACTGACGATTATCATATCTGCTTCCAGTCTTTATTGTATTTCCTTCTTTTTCCAGCATTATATATATATATATATATATATATATATATATATCAGTGAGCTGTGTTGTCCTTATTTCGCATGCATTGTTTTATACTGCTAAACACATAATAAACTGAAACACACATGCAAAAACAACCGAGCATCTTCACACAGTTACTCAAACGCAGTCAGAAACCCCCAGAGTATCAGATTTAGTAGCCAAACCGTAGTTCAGCGGTAGATATCCAGATCAGCTGGATCAGGATATTACATAAACAACAATAAAAAGAAACACAATAAGACATTTCTTTGCTAAATTTCCAAAGTTCACTCCAACAGAAACCAAAAAGAGAAAAAAATATCCCATGCAAACCTTATTGTAAATAGTAAATACACAAATTGATGCAAGCATTATGGAACATAGCCAAAATGATGCAAGTGTTACATGTGATGCAAACAATACAACAAATGGACTACACAGAATTAGATGTCATAAAAAGTATTGGCATGGCTGCAAAGGCTCTACAGTGCTAGTTAAGCCGTGAAATCTTCCATTGACAAATGGACCGCAACAGTCCACTACTGATGGACTGACTATTTTGGACGGTTACAAGAGCTAAAGCTATGATATTGAGTTCCAGTCTAAGAAGAATTAATATATCCCCCGCTGAGCCCATTCTTTTAGACCTTTTTAAACAACATTACGTTAATAACATGTTTATTAACATTGTAGGCAATTGATTTTGAGTCCAGTGCCTAGAGGCTCTAAATATGGAATTGACACCTTGGCATCCACATTTTAGAAAAAGGAATTAAATTAAATATGGCTATCCTCTATTGTGATGTTACTCTTGAACCAAAAGAGTATCCATCTGCCAGAACCATAGTGGTGTAGTTTATGATTTCCCACCACAGAATGTCTGTCAAAAATATTCCCTTTGATGACCAGTCAAATGTCAAATGACAGTGCAAACATTGGTCTAGAAAAATGTGAAGCAACTACCTACAGGAAGCCTTTTGTGCAATTCATTTTCAAACAGAGATTAAACACTTCTTGAGATTAAACAACCTGGATTCATAAACATTCACTAGCTAGGCCTTTGCCTTTGGCTCTGAGCTAGGACTATTTACAAAGCATATTTACATTACAGGGTCATTACAACTCAGCTCTCCTGGTTTGACATGCATCAAATACCACCTCATCACAAGTGATACATGATTTTTTTTCTATTACAGTCTAGTGGTTAACACTGGGGTATTACAAGGGAGTTTGGCAAGAAGCCACTCTTTTTAAATATTGACTTTAATAAAGCATATGACAGAATCGAATGAGACTTTATCCTTAACATGTTGGACTGGATGCGATTTGGTTCTTTTTATCGGTGGTCTGTGGGGACAGTCTTTTTGCAGGCTTTGGCTTGAGTTAGTGTAAATGGTGCACTGTCGGATTCTATTCAGCTGCAATGCGCTATTCAGCAATGATGCCCTCTTGCCCCTTATCTTTATGCTATTGCTGCTGATGCCCTAGGTTATTTGGTGGAGGCTGAAAGGATACAAGGGAAAATCAGAGGTATATCATTACCTCAGGTTAGTCAGCTCCTTAATGTCTACTTTGTGAATGATTCAGCTTTAACACCTGAGTTGACTGAGCAATCTGTGGAGGGTACTCTTTTACACTTAGACGTTTTTGCAGAGGCTGAGGCGGTTGTCAGTGAGGAGAAAACTGAGGCCTTTCTTGTTGGTCAAGATGACCCCCCTCGTTGGTATAATGTCTTTTTTATGTGAAATTTTCATGTTTTCTGAGGATTTAGGCTGTATTTAATCACTTGATACAAGATGTCTGTTCTTTGGTTAGCGAGGACTTCTTTTCTGGCATTTAATAATAAATATTGGGTCCACTGGCATGGACTTGTGGTACCTTGTTGCCCCACATAGGGGTCTTCCAACCTTGTCATTGATGTGCAGTCAAGGGACACCTCACTTTCTTGATGAAACCTCTTAGATTTTTATCAATGCATTCATTGGTTTTCCCTCTAAGAGTCTCTAAGAGTTTGTGATTACATTTTCCCTCTTACTGTGACTTGGATTGGTTGTTTACTTACATGATCTAGATATCTTCTTAATACCATCAATGCTTCAGATATCTGCTAGATTTATTGCTGGTTGGCAAGAAGATTAGTTCAAAGTTCAGACAGCTGTTTGAAATTTGAATTTTCTCTACTTACACTTCAATCTGAGTTCCATCTAGCTATTGTTAACCACAGGTTAATGTTGTTTAGCTAATTTCAATAAGTTTTTCGTACTCCACTTGGCCTAGCTTGAACCATAGTTCAACTTCCCCCGGGAATAACTTTACTCATAGCTCATGTCCCCTCTAATCACATTTAAACTATTTAAAATTACTTTTAGCCAGATTTGAAGACCAGATCAATTTCCAGGCTGTTTTAAACTCAAACCATGTTTGAGGATGAGGAAGGAGTATGGTATAGGTTGCTACTTAGAGTAGGTTGATACTTAGAAGCCATATTGGGCCTGCACAACCATCAGTGTGTGCTTCTGGGATTTAGCACCAGACAAGTTTTGACCATCGTTAAATTATACAATGGTCCTATAAGGTATCACATTCTACAAAATGGTTGGAGATCTTGTTGCATCCTATACCTTTGAACTGTAAACCAAAACAAAAATACCATCTTTTACTCTGTTTCATTCAAAAGGTTTCAACTTTCAGACATGACAAATTGATCCCTTATTGGAAGGTGTTTTACACATTCCATAGTTCATTGTTTTTAGCCTCATGATTGGATACAACATACCTGGAAAGTGAGAGCAAGAAAGCATAGAACAACTTTCGTTGAATCATTGGAATCAATGTATAGCTCCTTCTTAATTTTCCTTTTCAGCATGAGTTCATAGTTTGTAACTTTGTCTTAGGTTGGTGTAGGAATAAGAAATATGAGATATGTATGGGCTAAGATCTGACATCATCATTGCATAGGTTCCTACTAATGTTCGAGTATAAAAGTTATCCAATTTTTAATTTTATTTTTGTATGTTTTTGTTTTCAGGAAGGTATCTACTAGTGTCCACAATAATGACTTGTGATGCCCTTCTTTATTGTGTGTTTGGTTGCAGTTGATGGAGGCCGCCCTATGATTCAGTATTTGCGATTACAAGACTTTGTTTCAGAAGAAAATGTTATTTGGGTTGAAACAATTGCTGGTTTGGCTGATGCTTCGTGCCATTTTTCTAATATTAATATAGTTGGAATAGATTGTGAATGGAGACCCAATTACTTCAAAGAGGAGAAGCCGAACAAGGTGATCTTTGTTTAATGGTTATTAGACAGTTACCATTTTCCTGTCTTGAGAAATGGATTATGGTCCTCATTTTCAGAGTTCTTTGTGGGTCATTGATTGTGATTTCTTTCTGCTGATGATTTGATCCTTCTAGCACCCTCACCCGAGGGCCTACAGAGACATATTGATGCTTTATCCAACTTCTGTGACATTCGACAATTGATAACGGTCGAAGCTATTTGATTACTATTTCTACTTTAGAGGGGAATAGATTGATATCACTACAGCTTACACATATTTGGGAGT
>JZKD02S1683480.1:68526-87761 GCA_000966675.3 Picea glauca
CTAAATAGAAAGAGCCCCCCATCGAGGTGACAGTGGGTGGGGAAGCTCCTGTTACGCCGGTTTCAAGCCTTGACTCAAGCTCTATTGACCTTTCCTACAAACCGTGCGATAACACACCTCATAATACTACTTTCCCTCCTATAAAGCATATTATAAAGCATATTAGAATTAAAGCATATTATAAAGCATATTATAATTAAAGCATATTATAATTGGTATATTATAAACTCCCACTTATATTATAAACTCCCACTTAAATATGCTTTAATTATAAAGCATTGTATATGATTGGTATATTATAAACTCCCACTAATGTAAACTCCCCCGATAGAGTTTCTTTATTGTCCCCTAGCGCCCGACAGATCGAATGCTTTAGTTTGCCCGGTCGTTCCGAGTGGAGTTCACAAATTTTTAAGCTGGTTATTATCCTAGGCGTCGTCCGTACGTATCCTGGGCGGATCCCGACGGATCCGGATCCGGATCCGTATCAGATCCGGGGATCCGCGGATCCAGCATCGGGGGCTGACGGATCCGGTAACATAGGTAGAGGGTGATACCATACTAGAATCCTTCCAATGTAGTAGATTTACTATTCCAATGGATCAAATCGATAGCCTTTGCATGTAATAAAATCCACACCACTTCCAAGCTTGAAGCACCAAAATATTAACCGCACATGAAAAGAAAACCTTCAATGTGTTACCTCTCATATTGACATGAGTGATAAAGACATATTTGCAGGGGTAACTTACAAGGATGCTGATGGGACACACCTTATTTTTCTTTGCATGAGGATTGTTGAGCATAATGGTCCTTGTTGATGGATCATGTGGTTGATGATCTTGGTTGTGTTGTGGATTACCGTGATGCACGTCTTCTCTTCATGATGCTTAGATGATAGTGGTGATGATGCTATTGATGTTGATTGTCTTCATTCCCTTCGATCAACTTGATGGAGATAACATGTTCTTTCATGCTCTTGATATGATGGTTGTCTTTAGGGTGCTAATGCCTCGCCTCCTGGTGGTGCTCCTTGCATGTTTTGTATAGGAGTCTTAGCATTGACATGATATGGCTCTTGTACAAGAGAGCTCTACCATTTTACATGTCTATTTATGTCTTATGATGATGTTATACATAATAGACAAATACATATGCAGAGCGCTCACTTCCTTGCCTTGTTTGGAGCCCCCCTGGGGGTTTGATCAGGGTCTTGATGATGACATGCTTGTGGAGGAGAGTTCTAACCTTTCTTGTGTCTATTTTACTTTGTTGATGATACTTGGCAAAATAGNGAGACTACAACTGTAGCAACTCACTTTCACTTCTAATTAAAGAGGTTCGCCAACCTACTATTTAATCATGGACATATGTTTGAATGCTTGCAACAGAGACATGAAATAAAGATCACCACAATAATTCACCATGTGATGAAACAGTGGTAATATCCCCACATCATTGTCTATGAGATAGAGGTGGCAACTCAATCTTCCAACAACAAAATGAGCACCTTGATATCTCTTCAACTCACATCTAAGTGGAAAAATCCCTAATCCATGGATGCAACCTTGACATAAGCCTTGGAGAAGTACCACTATCACCTTAGTACAGTTCTCCTCTCACTTTTGGCTAGCTCTCTCAAGGCGAAGGGGGGGTATCCCTAGATGTGAATGATGAAATGAAGTCTAGAAGATTTATCAATTGAGAGCCTTAAGACTTAGTAAGTAAATCTTAATGATGATTAATGTATGATGCCAAGATTTACTTATGAAATACAAATGAGTTAACTCCATTACAAGATACGACTTTGAAAGTAAAGGATTCAACACTTAAAGAAATGTTTAGATGTGATGCTTCATAAAAGTAATTTATAGCATTGATAAACCAAAACATACATCAATTAGATACCACTTAGATAAACCAATTTATAAATATATGGATCTATGAATCTATGGATCAAATCTGGTTTTATGATATTTTTAGGTCAATTTCAAGATTTGAACAAGTGGTGAAAAACACTTGTTAAACTTAAGTAATTGATATGAAATAAAGCTCAATTGGTTTACTTGCAAGTCTGATTTTTAATACAGAAATGTAAATTCCAGATTTGCTTGATGAGATAACAACCCAAGTAAATGATATGAAATTGAAACACAACTTGGGACTAATCACAATTATGAGTTAATGAAAGAACCTTGAGTACTTTCCAGAATTGTGACTAAATAAAACAATTCTAAGATATGATTTTTAATCTATGAAATATGACTAGATTTGAAATGAAATCTAATGTAAGATATTCAGGAATTTATATCAGATCTCAATAAACAAAGAAAATAAATGATTTTGGATTTTTTATATGGTGGTTGAAGGGAGAGATCAGCGCCGAATAAACCCTAGGGCTTATGGAGTCAAGAACACTATCAAAGAGGGCTACTTTCTTATGTAATTAGGGCTGGAAGTGAGGCATTCAACTCACTAGATCCACCCTAATATTGCTGGAAAATAACGCAGAAATTTCACAAGGGCGGTCTCCTGAAGGATGCTCCTTCAAATAGCTACTTGATTTTACTATAGAATTGGAAATAACAAGTTTGCAAGTATTTCTAAGACATATCATGCAAATTATTAAACACAAAGCTAAAGTAGAAAAGGAAAGTAGAGGGTGATACCATACTAGAATCCTTCCAAAGTAGTAGATTTACTATTCCAATGGATCAAATCGCTAGCCTTTGCATGTAATAAAATCCACACCACTTCCAAGCTTGAAGCACCAAAATATTAACCGCACATGAAAAGAAAACCTTCAATGTGTTACCTCTCATATTGACATGAGTGATAAAGACATATTTGCAGGGGTAACTTACAAGGATGCTGATGGGACACACCTTATTTTTCTTTGCATGAGGATTGTTGAGCATAATGGTCCTTGTTGATGGATCATGTGGTTGATGATCTTGGTTGTGTTGTGGATTACCGTGATGCACGTCTTCTCTTCATGATGCTTAGATGATAGTGGTGATGATGCTATTGATGTTGATTGTCTTCATTCCCTTCGATCAACTTGATGGAGATAACATGTTCTTTCATGCTCTTGATATGATGGTTGTCTTTAGGGTGCTAATGCCTCGCCTCCTGGTGGTGCTCCTTGCATGTTTTGTATAGGAGTCTTAGCATTGACATGATATGGCTCTTGTACAAGAGAGCTCTACCATTTTACATGTCTATTTATGTCTTATGATGATGTTATACATAATAGACAAATACATATGCAGAGCGCTCACTTCCTTGCCTTGTTTGGAGCCCCCCTGGGGGTTTGATCAGGGTCTTGATGATGACATGCTTGTGGAGGAGAGTTCTAACCTTTCTTGTGTCTATTTTACTTTGTTGATGATACTTGGCAAAATAGACAAGCTATTTCATAGAGCGCTTACCTCCTTGGCATACTTATGAGCACCCTGGGGGTTTTGATGAGAATTTTGATTGTCATATGCTACTAGACTCTTGTGATGGAGCACCCGAGCAAATTTGGTTTCTATTATGCTTCTATAGTGACATCTAATCATATAGATGTAATGTCCCCCACCTCTTGATGAAGAGGGTTGGAGAGACTCAGTAGTCTAGTCATCCCCACTAGACTATAGTCTCGTGCACTATGGGGAGGAGTCAACTAAACTCAACATTATAATATTAAGTTGACTTGGAAAAGGAAAAGTAACTCAATGAAGGAATAGAACATGTGAAAGTGAGTTAGGAGTTAACCCTAGGGGTTAACTAACTCAACTGAGAAACAGATTGGAGGTATAAAGGAAAGGCAAGGGCACACGTCTCACTCACCTTTGGATGATTATTGCATTTTTCTTTTGGGATCTAGAGCACAACAATTTTGAGGGTTTTGAGAATACAAACCCTAGAGGACAACTCGATGGTGAAAGATCCCACCTCTCTTGTTCCAAGCTTGGTCTCGGGGATGCAATACTCCACCCACACCATTCTACTTCAGCTATAGGTACTATCTTCTATTCAGGGCAGCAACAGGGTGTAACTTGGAGGGTTTCCAGCAAAGGGGCGTACCATTGATTGAAGGAAGATTCGATCTAGGAGCTTGAGAAGGCTTTTGGATATTTGGGCACTTGGGTTTGGATATTTGTGTAGGGCCTTGATCATCATCTTTAGTGCATTTTGAGAGAGTTATACTAGCCATTTGATTTCCTAGAGCATTGGCAAGATTTGGAGGGAAGAAGGGTGCTATTAGGAAGTGATCTACTCAGTTTGGAGGGGTAAAACTTTAGATCTCATCTTGACACTTCATCAGGAGGTTCACCTTGTCCCGATCTACCATTCTAGAGAGTTTCATAGTGATTGGAGGTCTCCTTCAATAGGGCCGAATTATTGGGTCTTGGCAGTATTCAGGAGGGCACAGTTTTACTTGAGGATTCAGTATTTGGAGGAGCAAATCTTGACATTTCGGCTTGAGACTTCAGGAGGGGGTTCTACTTGCCCCAATCTATCATTCTGCAGATTTTGTGCCATTTGGGGGCTTCCAGCAGCTAGGCCGAAATATTGGACCTTCACAGCCATTCAGGAGGGCGTATCTTTAGCCAGGGGGGTTTGGACTTGACCCTGGTTCATCTTGTATTGGTCTTCATCTTGTATTCAGCCTTTGGAGGCTTATATCTTCTTATCTTGAGCATTTTGTAGTAGCTCATATCCCAGTTGGAGGATCTATTTGATGTTATTGCATATCTGCAGTCTTATTGTATCAGGTTTTCTCATGTTATCTAAATAAAGGTCAAATCTATGCTGTTTGGTTCCATATCTAGTGTTTCTTGTTATCTCTTTTATTTCCATATGTTGCATCTTCAGATCTATGTTCACATGCTTGATAACTAAATCTACAAACCCTAAAACGCAACTCCAAGAGAAAACCTGCAAACAAACATACTCACAACAATTAACAGTGAGCAACTAGTGTTCCCAACAAAAAGATTGGCTTGGGAACATTACAGTGGTATCAGAGTGTTCATCCTCCTAGCCAGTGGGGATTAGCGCATGGAGAAGTTCAGTGGTATCTATATGGGCATATGTAGGAAGCAGGCAGGTGAACTAGAGGCAAACATGGAAGATTCAGGTGAGGACAATGAGCCACAAATCTTAGCAAGCTTTGCACAGGAACTACGTCAGTCTATACTTCAGGCAGAGAGTACATTGGTCGTCCACTTACAGGAAAACAAGGAGACAGTACGTAGGGGTCAGAGTGAGTTGAGGGAGACCTTAGAGAAGGTAAGTGCCAACCAAGATAAGATCTCACAGGTTCTATTACATTTGACTCTTGGAGGAAAGGGACTCGAAACATATGCAAACAAAGAGGCTAGTGGATCTCATGGAGGGTATAGACATTAGCAGGAGCACATCTCCCATTATCACACTGAGGGACAGATCCATGGAGGAGGGGCACCACAAGGACAAACACACAATAGAACCACCCATAGGCCCTATCTACCCTCGTTCTTGGATGAACAAACACAGCCAAAATACCAAGATGAAATTGAGGACAATTTCGATCAGTATGTCAGGGAATGTAACTCACTGAGCGTAGTAGTCTAGAGGCAAATCAAACTGGATCAGTATTGTGGGTTTAAACTCAGAGGTAAACCATGCTGTACCACATGAATAACTACGAGTTAGAGCGCAGGGTTGGTAAAATGGAAATCCCCTATTTTGATGGATCTTCCAAGATGACTGCACAGGCTTGGGTACAAAAACTTGACACTTACCTACAACTTAACCCAATGAGAGAGATGGATGCCATCAAGTTTGCCACCATGTACTTGGAAGGCAAAGGTCATGAATGGTGGTACCATGGGTTAACTACACTAGGCCACAATCAGATCGTGGCTTACACAGAGTTTACACAGAGGCTTATTGACAGGTTTGACCAGGGGGATCCAGAGCTACATTTCAGGGAACTCACCCAACTCAGGCAAACAGGATCACCAGAGGTGTATATTGAGGAGTTTCAGAGGATAGCGGTCATGGTGCAGGATGTGTCTTAGTCAAGACTCATGATGCTTTTCACAGAGGGATTGATGGAACCCTTAAAGGGTTGGGTAAAGGATTTCAAGCCTACCAACTTACAGGATGCTATATGGAGGACAAGAGATCTAGGCCCAACAGCGAAATCTAAATTCATCCCTAGACCACCTCTAAATAGAAGAGGAAGAGACCAAAGACCTCCCATGAACCAATGAGGAAGAGACCAACGGGGGTTTGACAGAGGAAGGGGTAGAATGGATGAAAACACTAGAAGAGAACTGAGGAGGAAACAACTGTGCTATACATGCAAAGAACCTTGGGATCCATCCCACGAATGCATGGGTAGAGGTAAGGCACATTACATTGAGGTAACTTCTGATAATGAGGATGAAGATTTCGGCCACCTACAGAACATAGAAGCAGACACCACCGAAATAACAGAAGAGGAAGGTACAAGTCACGTCATTGCAACATATGAGAAAGCTACATTGGCATCCATCAATGGGGTACCCAAATACAACACTTTCAGGATGAGAGGGGTGTTGTGGGGGCAGAAAGTTTTAGTTCTCATTGATGGGGGTGCTTCTCACAACTTTATTGACTCAAATCTACAACAAAGAAGACACATACCCACTGTGGAATTTGAAGGATTCAAGGTGGAAGTAGCAGGAGGGAGCACTATGCCTTGTAACAGGTATATTCTGGGAATGAAACTTACATTGGACAGACATGATTTAGCACGTGACTTTTATGTGATGGACCTTCCAGACACCAATATCATCTTTGGGGTTCAGTGGCTTAGTACGTTGGGGCCAATCACTACCAACTACAAGACCATGGAGATGTCCTTCACAGAGGAAAGTGGAAAAAAGGTAGTTCTCAGGGGCATGTCAGGAAACGCACCTAGGGTGGTTACAACAAAGTGCATGGAGGCCGTTTTTAGAAGAGAAGACATTGTATATGTTGTTGAGTGTAGAATATCAGTACGAGTGGATAAGAAGGGAGAGATTCACTATTCACCAGAGATTTAGAGGATCATTGACAAGCATAGCAAGGTGTTTGGACCCATTCCACCATGAGCACCACCGGATAGGGGATTTGAGCATATCATAGAATTGGAAGAAGGAGCGAAACCTGTCATCACTACTCCCTATAGGCACCCAAAGAAGTACAAAGATGAAATAGAGAAGGCTATCAAAGAACTGCTAGACATGGGCCACATTAGACCGAGTTCTAGTCCTTTTGCATCTTCAGTGGTATTAGTGAAAAAGAAGGATGGGACCATGCGCATGTCCATTGATTATAGGGCCTTGAACAAAAAGACAATTAAGAATAGGTATCCCATTCCGAGGATTGATGAGCCATTGGATGAGCTCTACAGGGATGTTTACTTCACCAAGATTGACTTACGCTCTGGCTATCATCAAATCAAAATGAGGGAGTAGGATGTCCCCAAAATTGCTTTCAGATGTCACTACAGTCACTATGAATTCTTAGTGATGCCATTTGGATTGACTAATGCGCCAACCACATTTCAATCTTGCATGAACCATGTCTTCAACAAGCAGTTAAGGAAGCACCTCTTGGTATTCTTTGATGACTTATTGATCTATAGAAGGACTTGGGAGGAGCACATTCAACATGTAGAACAGATTCTAGCCATCATGGAGGATCAATCCTTGTATGCAAAGGAATCCCAATGTGAATTTGGAATGACATAGGTCCTCTATTTGGGACACATCATTGGAGTAAAGGGGGTACAGGTACACCAAGAGAAGATCCAAGCTATACTTGACTGGCCCATACCTAAGACCCTCACAGAGTTGAAGGGGTTTCTTGGCATTTGTTGCTACTACATGAGGTTCGTCAAGGGTTTCTCACAACTTTGTGCACCCTTAACCGATTTGACCAAGAAAGAAGCATTCAAATGGAGTTCATAGGAACAATTGACTTTTGACAAAATGAAAAAAGTAATGAGTACGTGCCCAGTACTAGCTCTACTAGATTTTGGCCAACCCTTCACAGTGGAGTGTGATGCCTCCGGGGAGGGCATTGCAGTAGTGCTTATGCAGAAAAGGCACCCTCTTGTCTATGAGAGCCAAAAACTGAGGGGCCCTGAGCTTGTTTATACCATCTATGACAAAGAGATGTTGGCCATCATGCATGCCTTGGCTACGTTCAGGCAATACTTGGTAGGAGCGAAATTTGTGGTGAGGATAGATCACAACAGTCTTAAGTACTTTTTGGAGCAAAAGGACTTAAACGAGAGGCATCAGAAGTGGGTTGGCAAGATACAGGCTTATGATTTTGACATTGAGTTTGTCAAGGGAAGAATAATGTAGTGGCAGATGCATTATCGAAGAGGCCATTGGTTTATGCTATGACCGATATCTCAGTTTACTGGAAGGCCCACCTCTTAGTAGAATACTCAAAGAACCAATTTGCATGCCAATTGATGGATGGACAGATGCATGATGACAACTTCAAAATCATGGATGACATCATCTACTACAAGGACCGAATTTTCTTGGTCCCTGAGTCAGCCTTTAAGGCAAAGGTACTTCAAGCGTGCCATGATTCACTGGTGGTAGGACACCAAGGATTTGTCAAAACATACCGAAAGGTAAGGGAAAGGTTTTCTTGGAAAGGGCTGAAGGAAGATGTGATGCGCCACATCAAGGAATGCACTACTTGTCAGGCAAACAAGGATGAGCACACACATCCAGCAGGATTGTTACAACCTCTACCCATCCCAGAGCACAAATGGGAAAGCATCTCTATGGACTTCATCATAGGGTTGCCCAAAGCACAGGGTAAAGATTGTATTTTTGTAGTGGTGGACAGATTAACCAAGTTTGCAAACTTCTTCTCCATTGCCACAGACTTCAGTGCAACACAGGTTGCAGATTTGTTCTTCAGAAAGGTTTTTAGACTACATGGTTTACCAAAGACCATTGTGAGTGCCAGGGACAGCCGATTCATGAGCACTTTTTGGCAGGAATTATTCAGGTTGGTTGGTACGGCCTTGACTCCTAGCACCAGTTACCATCCTTAGACTGATGGTCAAACATAAATAGTCAATAAGTTAGTTGAAGGTTACCTCCAAAATTATGTATCAGGGTAGCAAAAAGCATGGGTCAGGTGGCTACATTTGGGAGAATACTGCTACAACACAACTCATCATATGTCTATTGGTATGATTCCATTCAGAGCCTTGTACAGTTATGACCCACTCTCCTTTGTAGATATTGTTTTTGGTGATAGTAGGGCTCCTATGGTTCAGGATTGGATCCAGCAGAGTTAGAACATACTCAGAGAACTGAAGGATCATTTGCAGAGGGCACATAATTGACAAAAGGTTTAGGGAGAAAGGCACATAGTAGAACGTAGTTTAGAGGTTGGTGATTTGGTTTACTTGAGGCTCCAACCGTACAAACATGCATCCATCAAAAGAAGTGGAGCATAAAAGCTCCAATCCCGATTCTTTGGACCCTACAGGGTTAACAGGAACGTAGGGGCTGTAGCTTATGAGCTTGATCTTCAACAGGGCAGCAAAATACACAACGTTTTCCATGTGTCATGCTTGAAGAGAGCCATCGGCCAACACATCACTCCCATTGAGGTACTACCACCCCTAGATGAAGAAGGGCAATTGATACTGATACCAGAGGAGATACTGGAGGTTCGGGAAAAGAATCTAAGGAGGAGGAGCATCAAGGAATACTTAATCAAATGGAAGGACTTACCTATTGAGGATGCCACTTGGGAGAGTGAACAGGTATTATAGGAGACAGGTTCAGGATTGCTTGTGGGCAAGCAATTTCTAGCAGGGGAGACTGTAATGTCCCCCACCTCTTGATGAAGAGGGTTGGAGAGACTCAGTAGTCTAGTCATCCCCACTAGACTATAGTCTCGTGCACTATGGGGAGGAGTCAACTAAACTCAACATTATAATATTAAGTTGACTTGGAAAAGGAAAAATAACTCAATTAATGAATATAACATGTGAGAATGAGTTAGAAGTTAACCCTAGGGGTTAACTAACTCAACTGAAACAAATTGGAGGTATAAAGGAAAGGCAAGGGCGCACCTCTCACTCACCTTTGGATGATTATTTCATTTTGCTTTTGGGCTCTAGAGCACAACAATTTTGAGGGTTTTGAGAATACAAACCCTAGAGGACAAGTCGGTGGTGAAAGATCCCACCTCTCTTGTTCCAAGCTTGGTCTCGGGGATGCAATACTCCACCCACACCATTCTACTTCAGCTACAGGTACTATCTTCTATTCAGGGAAGCAACAGGGCGTAACTTGGAGGGTTTCCAGCAAAGGGAGCACACCATTGATTGAAAGAGGATTTGATCTAGGAGCTTGAGAAGGCTTTTGGATATTTGGGCACTTGGGTTTTCTCTGCAAGGCCTTGATCATCATCTCTAGTGCATTTTGAGAGAGTTATACTAGCCATTTGATTTCCTAGAGCATCTGCAAGATTTGGAGAGAAGGAGGGCGCTATTGGGAAGTAGTTCTACTCAATTTGGAGGGGTGAAGCATCAGATCTCATCTTGACACATCACTAGGAGGTTCACCTTGGCCCGATCTACCATTCTAGAGAGTTTCATAGTGATTGGAGGTCTCCTTCAACAGGGCTGAATTATTGGGTCTTGGCAGTATTTCAGGAGGGCGCAGTTTTACTTGAGGATTCAGTATCTGGAGGAGCAGATCTTGACATTTCGGCTTGAGACTTCATGAGGGGGTTCTACTTGCCCTGATCTATTATTCTGCAGAGTTTTGTGCCATTTGGGGGCTTCCAATAGCTAGGGAGAAATATTGGACCTTCATAGCCATCAGGAGGGCGTATCTTCAACCATGAGGGTTTGGACTTGACCCTGGTTCATCTTGTATTCATCTTCATCTTGTTTTCAGCCTTTGGAGGCTTATATCTTCTTATCTTGAGCATTTTGTAGCAACTCATATTCCGGCTGGAGGATCTATCTGATGTTATTCTAGATTTGCAATCTTATTGTATCAGGTTTTCTCATGTTATCTAAATAAAGGTCAGATCTATGCTATTTGGTTCCATATCTGGTGTTTCTTGTTATCTTTTGATTTCCATACGTTGCATCTTCAGATCTATGTTCACATGCTTGATAACTAACTCTACAAACCTTAAAACGCAACTCCAAGAGCAAACCTGCAAACAAACATACACACAATAGTTAACAGTGAGTAGCTAGTGTTCCCAACGAAAAAATTGGCTTGGGAACATTACAATAGACAACTAATTTAGTGGAGTGCTCATCTCCTTCGCATGCTTTTCAACAACTTAGGTTTTCAAGCTAAGTTACTAGGATTTGGATCCGGATCCAGATACGGGTACAGATCCAGATACAGATCCGCTAGCTTTTTGAAAAGTCAGGATCTAGACACGGTAGGGAAAACATGTAAATTTTTAAATATATAACTTATATATAATACTTATAAAAATAATTATTAGATTAATAATATTATAATTAATGTATCATTTTGAAATATTTAAACATCAATTATTTGTTATCAATGTTAGTAGTTATTATTAATGTTAATGTTATTATTAACATTAATCTTATATATTATTAATGTACATAGGAGTTTATTATTAAAGTTAAAGTTATTACGGTTCCCAATGTTAATAGTCAAATAGGAGTTTATTATTAACATTAATATTAATTTTATTAATTACTAATTATAGATATTAATGTATCATTTTCAAATATTTAATGGTTTATAAATAAATAAATAAAAGTACATGAAAGTGGTTATAAACTTTAAGAATAATTAGAATATCTAAATGGCCGTGGGTTATAAACTCTAACTCATATGCATTAAAGTTTATAATAGCGAAACTGTTGAAAAAACGATAAACTCTTTCCAGTTGACTCCCAAGTAATCCATTTATTATCAGGTTATCCATTATCGTGTGACAAATACGTTGATTTTTCCTTGATATTTGCCTTGATGTTGGCTAAGTAATTCATTTATTATCAAATATTGGGTTATCCATTATTGCATGAGGTGTTCACTGATTTTTTTGTTCTTGTCACTGAGGAATTATGGGCGGATTTTGGTGGATCTTGATTCGAATCCGTATTCGATTCAGGGATCCACGGATCCAACCCATGGGCCTAACAAATCCGGTAACATAGGGTTCAAGCCAATGTCTTGGCATGCTTGATGGATCACACATATTGGACAAAGTGTCTTGGGTTTTCTTGTGTCTTTTTGGTCCCCGTGCTTATACTTGATGGAATAAAAACCTCATTTTGGTGAGCGCTCCCATCTTTCATGGATTTCCAACACTTGGCACAATATACAGGGGGCTGTCAGCCTATTGGAGGAGGATGAATGACATGGCACTTTGGGCAAGAGAGCTCTGAGGTTTGAGGTGTTTATTGATGACTTATGAGGATATTTTTCATAGTAGACACTTGATCTCATGGAGTGCTCCACCTCTTCATGATTTCTCAAGCATCTATGGTATGGATGGAGGGGCCAACCTGTTGAATTTTCTCTATGCTTAGCTCAAGGACATGAAGTTTATTTCATTTAGCATGTACTTGAACCATAAACAATGGAGCAATACCATATACAAGTGTTGCAATAACCAAGATCACAAGAAGAATAACTATGCACAAGAACACAAGAAGTATCTTGGGAAAACCCTTCTCAAACAAGGGAGAAACCCAACAATCCTTTGCTATATTCTCAAGAGAAGATCCCCCAACACCATAGACCTAGCACACAAGAGGGTGCTTACCAAAACCTAGAACCTAGTGCCCAAGAGAGGTGCGCACTTCAGTCGTACATGCACTTGCCGAAATTCCGAGTTACAAGTGAGAGTGTGTGTAATCCTCAATGGGGATTCACCTTTATTTATACAACAACTGACATAGCAAAAGGTGCGTCTATTGGAACAATGAGGCCGACCTTAATAACTCAATAATATAATTAATCATTACACAAATATTAATTATCTTTCACATATGGTGGGGCTGACTTGTACCCTTTACATCACAAAATAGGGTTACAAGTAAATCTTACTCTTAGACAATATAGCAAGGATCTCACATGTCAACTAGTGCTCAACCACTAGGGACACGTCCACCTGTGCTCAACCACAGGGACGTCCTACTCAACAGATCACTCAACTGAGTCCACAGGAGTATCATCTGGAGTACCATCTCAAGCCGACTCAACTGAGTCCACATGAGTACAAGGCAGGAGACCATCTCAGGCTGACTCAACTCAGTCCTGAGGAGTACAAAGCAAGAGACCACACGTCATCACAACTCAGTCCAGAGTGTGACACACACTTATCACATGGGCACACCCAACACTTGGGCTCCCTCACACGGATGTCTCAACTCAGTCCAGAGGAGAACGATCTAGAGGATGTCTCATGAAGCTGCAATCAACAACACAACCCACTCTTGGTTGCACATTTGACTCCACTACTAGAGCGGTTGGTTTTTTTCCCAATGTTTTGAGGTTGAGATTGCACTTTATGGTATCCTTGCACCTCATTCACATGGAGCACTCCCTTGCTTGCACACATGTGGAGACATTTCTCGTGGATCTAGGCTTTGGATGGTGGTTGTTGCACACATGTGGAGGTTGTTGACGACTTGGCACTTAATCTATGGTGTACATTTTATCTTAGTCAACCTTCTACCTTGAGATTCACCTCATCTACTTTGATCCATGGATTATTTGGAGCCACACATGCTACTTGGAGGGTCTTCTTACATATTATTTGGAGTTAGCTATATCTTGGAGCATGAGCTTTATGGGCTACATTATTTGAGCGCTCCACTATTTCAACCATCTATTTGCATGGTAAAGACTTGAGGAAGTTACTTGCACATGTTTTCATGCCAATTTTTCACTTGAAGAGGCTGCTTTGCACCAGTGTTACCAACATTGCGATATTATCACGATGTTGGCGATAATATTGCCAAAATGGGTCTCGGCAATATTATCGCCGAAAATATCACGCTATTTACCACTCCCAATAATATCGCGCTATTTACCAAAATAGCGCGATATTATCGTGCTACGATCTAAAATGTCGCATGCACGCGAAAACGGCTGGAAATAAAGCCGTTTTTTTTTTAAGTCATTTTGCAATTAGACCGTGGGGTTTGGAGAGCAAAGGTGGAAGAGAGGAGTTTTCCTTCAACCAAGGACGAGGAGGAGCGGGATCTTGAGCACCATAACTTGTCCATTGTGAAGTTGGGATTGATTTCCCTAAAGCAAGGGCACATTTGCAGGTATGGGCAATAGTTTGCACCATTTTTTTTGTTATTTTTTTTTTAATTTTTTCTATGTATCTTTCATCTTGGTAGTTAGGGACTTTTTTTTTAGCTTCCATCAAATTATTTTGGAGTGTGGATTGATTTCCAACTATTTTTTTTTATATTTTTGCAAATTTATGATAGGTTTTTTTAAATTTTTGCTACACAACCCTCTCTAACCCTTGCGCCCTCACTCGCTGCACTGCAGAAACTGTAAACTGGATCTATAAACTCCTGATCTAGCACGGTGAAATACCTGGATGGTATCTCCGATAGGCTAGGGTGTGTCTTCCAACACCGAAACCGATCTGGGTGGTGGTTTCCTCCAAAAATCCACAAAACATCAAAGAGGTCGACTTCCTCCTTTGGAACCTGTTCTCAACTCAAAATCACAACATAATGAGGAATGAGGTCGAATTCCTCCTTTTATATCTTCCCCAATCTAATTCTTCATTGACATCACTTAAGCTAGGCGCTTTTCCTCCTAAGTTGAGTGATTAATTAATTAAGTCCCCCCTACCTCAACACCTTTTTCTTCTATTTCTCCGTTGACTTTGGCTTAAGTGACTTTTCCTATGCTTTTTGGCTTAATTCATCGTTTAGTAATCTGTTCACCCTTATTTCTGCCCTTCTTCCATGTTTGTGCCTGACTATAGTCTACATGAATAGATAAACTACTAAGTCACTCCCAGCTGGCCTACTCTTGGGAACGAGACATCACAGTCCTCCCTTCTCGAGATTGCTTGTCCTCAAGCAACATCAATCCTGGGTGCTGCAATATACACTCTCCCTCCCATGTGGCATCCTCCACTAGAAGTTCCCTCCATCTGACCAAGCACTCCCTGATAACCCTTCTCCTGAATCTGCGCTCTCTCTGGTCTAGCACCTCCTCCGGTACTAGCACCAACTAACCCTCCTCATCCAAGGGTGGTAACTCCTTTGAAATGCTAACCTGTTGTCCCACTTCCTTTTTAAGGCAAGAAACGTGAAATACGTTGTGAATCTTGCTACCCTCTGGTAGCTCTAGCTCATAGGCCACCTCGCTTACCTTCCTGATGACTTTGTATGGTCCATAGAATCTAGGCTTCAGCTTCTCTGCCCTGCTTCTTTTCAAGGAAGACTGTCTGTATGACTGTAATCACAGAAAAATAAATTCCCCTACCTCGAAACTGCGCTCTATCCTCTGCTTGTTTGCATAGATCTTCTGCTAGTTCTGAGCTGCCTGTAAGTTCTCCTTTATCGCCTGTAGAATCCTTTGACTCTCCTCAACCCAGTCTTTGGCCCTCGGGACCCTGCTATCCCCAAACACAGTCTCCACAAAAAAGGGTGCATCGTATCCATGCAATGCTCTAAATGGCGACATCCTGATAGACATGTGGTAACTTGTGTTGTAACAATACTCACCCATGTGCAACTATCTCACCCATGTGCACTGCTGCTCCCCCACATAATTTCTCAGATACCCCTCCACCCATTTGTTGACAATCACTGTCTGTCCATATGTCTATGGGTGGTAGATTGTACTTGTGGCTAACTCTATTCCCACCAATCGGAAGATCTCCTGCCAAAACGCGCTGATGAAGCACCCATCTCTGTCACTGACTATCTTCCTGGGTAAACCGTGCAACCAGAAAACCTCTCCGAAAAATAGCTCCGCTACCTGTATGGCCTTGTAGTCCGTGGTTATGGCAAAGAAGTGTGCAAATTTGGTCATCTTGTCGACCACTACAAATATACAGTCCCTGTGTAATGTCCCCCACCTCTTGATGAAGAGGGTTGGAGAGACTAAGTGGTCTAGCTTTCCCCACTAGACTATAGTCTCAGATATATTGGGGACAAAGTCAACCAGGAATCGTAATATTCTAAAGTTAAGTTGACTTTGTGGAAAAAGGGTAACTCAACGAAGAAATAGAAAAGATGAGTTAGGTTAAGAGTTAACCGTAGGGGTAAAACTAACTCAATGGAGGAATAGATTGGAGCTATAAAGGAAAGGGCAGGGCACACTCTTTATTCATTCTCGATTATTATCTTATTTTCATTGGAGCTCTTGAGCACAATCAGTTTTGAGGTTTTGAGTCTAAAACCCTAGAGATCAACTTGGTGGTGAAAGATCCCACATTCCTTGATCCAGGCTTGGTCCTGGAGGTGAAATAATCCTCCCACACCATTCTACAGTGTTGCAGGTTGGTTCTACAAGAATTTACCAGGCTAGGGCGTAACCCAGGGGGGTTTCCAGCTAGGGGGTGCACCTTCTTGGAGGTTTTGGTTCGATCTGGAGGAAGCATGAGACATTTGGGAAAAGTAACACTGGGGTTCTCTTTGGAGGGTCCTTGGCATCATTATTGGTCTATTCCGGAGGAGTTTATCCTTGCAGTTTATTTCTGTGAGCTTGGCACGAATTGAAGAGAAAGAGGGCACTTTGCAGAAAGGGATTTTCAGTGTTTGGAGGCTCAAATCTTCATAGATTGACTTGAGACTTCAACATCTTGGTAGCAGTGGCCCGATCTATGATTTGATGGAGTTTGATAGCATTTGGAGGTTCCTAGAAATGAAAGTTACCCTCTTTGACTTTATCAACCAGGGAGGGTGCAATCCAGTCTAGGGATTGCCTATTTGGAGGAGCAACAATGCTTAGATCAGCTTGAGATTGGATCCAAAGGTTTCTATCAACCCGATTTACATTTTGGACGAGTTTTGGAGGATTTGGAGGTCAGGAGAGGGTAGGCCGAAACTTGAGGGTTTGGCAGCATCTAGAGCAGGGCGCAACTCATCTAATTGGGGGGGTTTGACAGTGCATTGGTCAAGTTCATCTATCTTCAGTCAGATCTGCTTGCTGGTGGCCTTTGGAGGCTTGGATCTCTTCTCTTAGAGCTTTTGGGAGGGATTCATCTTGTATTCTTCTTTTTATTGTATCGGCTAGTAGCCCATTTTGTTATTATTGGGGCTTTCTCCCAGATCTGCAGATCTCTTGTATATGGGGACTCCTTACTATCTAAATAAAGGTCAGATCTAACATTGTGATTCTCTACTGGTTTTCTTATTCTCTTGTATTTTTTATGATTGTATGCTTCATATCTATTGGTCTATCAACATTGAATAATCCCATGCACATCTTATGGATACAACTACAAACACATGCACAAACATAACAATAGTAAACAATTAGTGTTCTGAGCAAAAAAACCGGCTCAAGAACATTACAGTGGTATCAAAGCTTTGATCCTCCCAGCGAGTGGGGGTTAGCGCATGCAGAAGTTCAATGACATTTACATGGGCAGACGCAAGAAACAGACAGGTGAGACAGAGGCCGAAATAGAAGGATCAGGTGAGGACAATGAACCACAGATGCTAGCAGGGTTCACTAAGGAGTTGCATCACTACATAAACGCGACACAGAGCACCCTTGTGCATCATCTACAGGAGAACCAAGAAACAAAACGTAGGGGACATGTAGAGATGACAGAAGCTTTGAGAAAGGTCAGTGAAATCCAGGAGAGGGTATCACAACTCTTGATGCAGATGACTCATGGGGGGAAGGGTCCGGAAGTTTATGTCAACAGAGAGGCTAGTGGATCTCATGGAGGGACTAGACAACAACAGAAGCACAACTCCCATTATCACACTGAGGGACAGAGCTATGGAGGAGGTGCACCACTGGGACAGACATATAACAAAACCACCCCTAGACCCTATCTACCTACATTTTTGATACACAGCCACAACACAACTATGAGGATGAGATTGAGGATAATTTTGAGCAGTATGCCAGGGAGTACCATGCCTTAAGTGCAGGGTTTCAGAGACAGGTCACACTAGATGAATATTGTGGGATCAAATTTCGGGGCAAACCAAAACAATATCAAAGGCCCAACTATGAACTGGAGCGTAGGGCAAGCAAAATAGAAATCCCTTATTTTGATGGATCTGCTAAGGTGACAACACAAGCATGGGTGCAGAAGTTGGATACCTACTTACAACTTAACCCCATGAGAGAGATGGATGCCATAAAATTTGCCACCATGTACTTAGATGGCAAGGCTCATGATTGGTGGTATCATGGGTTAACCACATTGGGACACAATCATATTACATCTTACCCAGAGTTCACACAGAGGCTCATTGACAAATTTGACCAGGGGGATCCAGAGCTATCTTTTAGGGAGCTCACACAACTCAGACAGATAGGATCATTGGAGGCTTACATAGAGGAGTTCCAGAGGCTGGCAATGATGGTACAGGATGTGTCTCAAGTGAGACTTATGATGATTTTCACATAAGGGTTGATGGAACCCTTGAGGGGTTGGGTCAAGGCCTTTAAGCCTACCAACTTGCATGATGCCATCTAGAATACCAGAGACTTAGGTTCAACAACTAAGACGAGATTCACCCCTAGACCTCCAAATCAAGGAGGTAGAGAGCAAAGACCTCCTATTAACCAATGTTGTATATGTCGTGTCGGGGAAAGTGTTGGCGAGGGTCCGAAAGAGATCTTCTCGGCGGATAATGTCGGAATATGTCGGCAAGACCTCAAAAAAATACAAAAACAATCATTTTTTTCAATTTTTAAATTTTTTTTAAACTTGTAAAGCAACAACAACATCAAATAAACACTTTTCTACATCAATATGAAGATACAACCAATAAATAAGATGCATAAGATGTCAAGTGGTCACATATCGTTACTAAACTGAAAATTCCGAAACATGTTCCTGATAGGATGATAGTAGATACACAATCACATCAACTGATCAAAATAAGTGTATTTCATGAGATGAATCATCATGAGGCATCTAGATACTAAATAGTACATGATAAAATGAAAATGATAGATCATAGGAATCCAAATCATTGATTCCCTCTATGTCGTGGTGTT
>JZKD02S1683480.1:95953-107109 GCA_000966675.3 Picea glauca
AAGATCCTTGGCTTTCTCCTCCTTGGATAGATGCACAATGGTTTTCCTCACACCTCTCTAGCTCTCTCACACTTCACAAATGAAATAATAAAGAAAAAAAGCCACCCGCGGCCTTTAAAACCCCTCACACACTTAAATTTTGCCAAAAAAAAGGAGCAGGTCGACACATTCCATCGACTCGCGAGATATTGGTAAAGTGTCACGGGTTAATGAATGATTCGCGACACATTCAATGTTTCGGAAATGCCGCGACATTTTCAAACGAAAATTTCGGCAAGGGGAGAATTTCGGCAACACTTCCGATATTTACGTTATATCGCTGACATATTCAACAGTGCTATTAACCAAGGGGGAAGAGACCCAAGGGGGTTTGACAGAGGAAGGGGCAGGATGGATGAGCCCACTAGGAGGGAGCTGAGGAGGAAGCAATTGTGTTTCACCTGCAAGGAACCATGGGACCCAACACAGAAGTGCATGGGTAAGGGCAAATCCCACTACATTGAGGTGATCTCAAATGATGAGGGGGATGAAGATTTCAACCACATACAGAACATGGAGGCCGAAACTCTAGGACAGACAGAAGAAGAGGATGCTAGTCACGACCCTACAACAGATGAGAAGGTAACCATTGCATCCATCAACGGGGTGCCTAAATTCAACACCTTTAGGATGAGAGGGGTGCTACAGGGGCAGAAGGTTTTAGTCCTCATTGATGGTGGTGCCTCACACAACTTCATTGACTCAGCATTACTACAAAGAAGGCACATACCGACAGTGGAATTTGAGGGATTTCGTGTGGAGGTAGCAGGTGGACGCACCATGCCTTGTGATAGGTACATCCCAGGGATGAAACTCACTTTGGGCAAACATGATTTGGCACAAGATTTCTATGTGATGGATCTTCCAGACACCGACATCATCCTAGGAGTACAGTGGCTTAGTACATTGGGGCCAATCACCACAAACTACAAAACCATGGAAATGTCTTTCACATAAGAAACAGGGAAGAAGGTGGTTCTCAGGGGTATGACAGGCAACACACCTAGGGTGGTGACAACAAAGCGCATAGAGGCCATCTTTCGGAGAGAAGACATAGCTTATGCAACAAAATGTAGAATTTCAGTCAGAGTGGACAAAAAGGGGGAAACACACTACGCACCTGAGATCAAGAAAATCATGGATAGGCACAGCAAGGTGTTTGAGCCTATACCACCAGGAGCACCACCAGATAGGGAGTTTGAGCACATCATAGAGTTAGAGGAGGGTGCAAAACCTGTCATCACCACTCCTTATAGCCACCCCAACAAGTACAAGGACAAAATTGAAAAGGAAATTAAGGAATTGTTGGATATGGGTCACATCAGGTCGAGCTCCAGTCCCTTTGCATCCTTGGTAGTGTTAGTGAAAAAGAAAGATGGAACAATGCGCATGTGCATTGACTACAGGGCCCTAAACAAGAAGACCACCAAAAACAGATATCCCATCTCACAGATTGATGAGCTATTGGATGAGCTCCATGGGGCAATATATTTCACTAAGATTGACTTGCGCTCCGACTATCACCAGATTAAAATGAGGGAGCAAGATATTTCCAAGACTACTTTCCGGTGTCACTATGGACATTATGAGTTTCTAGTCATGCCTTTTGGGTCAACTAATCCACCAACCACTTTCCAATCGTGCATGAATCATTTGTTCAACAAGCAACTAAGGAAGTTCTTATTAGTCTTCTTTGTTGATTTACTGATCTACAACAAAACTTGGGAGGAGCACCTTCAACATGTGGAACAAATTTTGACTATTATGGAGGAGCAATGCTTATATGCCAAGGAGTCTAAATGTGAATTTGGGATGACATAGGTCCTTTACTTAGGACACATTATTGGAGTAAAGGGGGTATAGGTATATCAAGAAAAGATTCAAGCCATCATTGATTGGCCCACACCAAAGACACTCCCTGAGTTGAAGGGGTTTTTGAGCATCTGCTACTATTACAGGAGGTTTGTGAAAGGCTTTTCTCAACTTTGTGCACCTTTGACCGATTTGACCAAGAAAGGGGCCTTCAAATGGAACCCAGAAGCACATGCCACCTTTGAAAAAATGAAGAAAGTAATGAGTGCATGCCCGGTATTGTCCCTTCCAGATTTCATACAACCCTTCATAGTAGAGTGTGATGCATTAGGGGTAGGCATTGGAGCCATACTTAGGCAAAACATGCACCTAATTGTTTATGAAAGCCGAAAGTTGAGGGGTCCTGAGCTTCTATACACCATCTATGACAAAGAAATGCTAGCCATCATATGCATGCATTGGCTAAGTTCAGGCAGTATTTAGTTGGAACAAAATTTGTTGTGAGGACAGATCACAACAGCCTCAAGTACTTCCTAGACCACAAGGACTTGAATGAAAGGCAACAGAAGTGGGTGAGCAAGATCCAGGCATATGACTTAGACATAGAATTTGTCAAGGGGAAGAATAACGTGGTAGCAGACGCTTTGTCCAGAAGACCATCGGTTTATGCCATGACCGATATTTGAATGGATTGGAAGGCCCACCTCTTGGTGGAATATTTGAAGAACAACTTTGCTTGTGAAGTAATGGATGGGCAGGTGATAGATGACAATTTCAGGATTATGGATGACATCATTTACTACAAGGGCCGAATTTTCTTGGTCCTCGAATCGACCTTCAAGGCCAAGGTGTTACAGGCATGCCATGATTCACTAGTGGCAGGGCACCAAGGGATCGTAAAGACGTACAGACAGGTATGGAAGGGGTTTGCTTGGAAGGGTCTAAAAGAAGATGTGATGAGCCACATCAAGGAGTGCATCACTTGCCAAGCCAACAAAGATGAACACACTCACCCAGCAGGACTACTGCAACCACTTCCCATTCCAGAGCAGAAGTGGGAGAGCATATCCATGGATTTCATCACAGGGTTGCCCAAGGTACAGGGCAAAGAATGGATTTTCGTAGTAGTGGACAGGTTGACAAAGTCTGCACACTTTTTTTCCATTGCCACAGATTTCAGTGCAACACAGGTTGCAGACCTATTCTTTAGGGAAGTTTTCAGATTGCATGGGTTGCCCAAAACCATAGTGAGTGACAAAGATAGCAGGTTCATGAGCACTTTTTGGCAGGAGGTCTTCAGATAGTAGGTACAGCCTTGACACCTAGTACCAGTTATCACCCGCAGATGGATGGCCAGATAGAGATAGTCAACAAATGGGTCGAAGGCTACCTCAAAAACTATGTGGATGAAGAAGGACAGTTGGTATTGATACCAGAGGAGATACTGGAAGTCAGGGAGAAGAATCTAAGGAAAAGAAGCATCAGAGAATATTTGGTTAAGTGGAAGAACCTACCTGTGGAGGATGCCACATGGGAAGGAGAGCAGTTGATCCAGGAGACAGGTTCACAATTGCTTGTGGGCAAGCAATTTCTAGCAGGGGCGACTGTAATGTCCCCCACCTTCTGATGAAGAGGGTTGGAGAGACTCAGTGGTCTAGCTTTCCCCACTAGACTATAGTCTCAGGTATATTGGGGACAAAGTCAACAAAGAATCGTAATATTCTAAAGTTAAGTTGACTTTGTGGAAAAAGGGTAACTCAACGAAGAAATAGAAAAGATGAGTTAGGTTAAGAGTTAACCCTAGGGGTAAAACTAACTCAATGGAGGAATAGATTGGAGCTATAAAGGAAAGGGTAGGGTGCATTCCTTAATCATTTTGGATTATTATCTTATTTGCATTGGAGCTCTTGAGCACAATCAGTTTTGAGAGTTTTGAGTCTAAAACCCTAGAGATCAACTCGGTGGTGAAAGATCCCACCTTTCTTGATCTAGGCTTGGTCCCAAAGGTGAAATAATCCTTCCACACCATTCTACAGTGTTGCAGGTTGGTTCTGCAGGCATTTACCAGGCTAAGGCGTAACCCAGGGGGTTTTCCAGCTAGGGGGCGCACCTTCTTGGAGGTTTTGGTTCGATCTGGAGGAAGCAATAGGCATTTGGGAAAAGTAACACCTGGGTTCTCTTCGGAGGGTCCCTGGCATCATTATTGGTCTATTCCGAAGGAGTTAATCCTTTCAATTTATTTCTGTAAGCTTGGGACGAATTGAAGAGAAAGAGGGTGCTTTGTAGAAAGGGATTTTCAGTGTTTGGAGGGTCAAATCTTAATAGATTGACTTGAGACTTCAACATCTTGGTAGCAGTGGCCCGATCTATGATCTGACGGATTTTGGTAGCATTTGGAGGTTCCTAGAGGGGAAAACATACGCTCTTTGACTTTATCAACCAGGGAGGGCGCAATCCAGTCTAGGGATTTGCCTATTTGGAGGAGCAACATTGCTCAGATAAGCTTGAGATTGGATCCAGAGGTTTCTATCAACCCAATCTACATTTCGGACGAGTTTTGGAGGATTTGGAGGTCAGGAGAGGGTACGCCGAAACTTGAGGGTTTGGCAGCATCCAGAGCAGGGCGCAGCTCATCCAGTTGGGGAGTTTTGACAGT
The DNA here is from genome assembly GCA_000966675.3 of Picea glauca. NCBI lineage: Eukaryota > Viridiplantae > Streptophyta > Pinopsida > Pinales > Pinaceae > Picea > Picea glauca. The sequence goes on from JZKD02S1683480.1 coordinate 100,461, forward strand.
GCATTGGCCAGGTTCTTCTATCTCCAGTCAGACCTGCTTGCTGGTGGCCTTTGGAGGCTTGAATCTCTTCTCTTAGAACCTTTGGGAGGCATTCATCTTGTATTGTTCTTCTTATTGTATTGGCTAGCAACCCATTTTGTTATTATTAGGGTTTTCTCCCAGATCTGCAGATCTCTTGTATACGAGGACTCCTTACTATCTAAATAAAGGTCAGATCTGACATTGTGATTCTCTACTAGCGTTTATTCTCTTGTATTGTTTATGATTGTATGGTTCATATCTATTGGTCTATCAACATTAAATAATCCCATGCACATCTTACAGATACACCTGCAAACACATGCGCAAACATAACAATAGTAAACAGTTAGTGTTCTGAGCAAAAAAATCGGCTCAGGAACATTACACCTTGCCCTGCACTCGAGGAAGACCTGTAATGAAGTCCATAGAAATGCTCTCCCATTTCTGCTCCGGAACGGGTAGAGGCTGAAGCAACCCCGCGGGGTGTGTCTGCTTAGACTTGTTTTGTTGACAAGTCGTGCACTCCCGGATGTGTTTTTGTACATGATCCTTGAGACACTTCCATGAGAATCTCTCCCTGATATGCCTGTAAGTTTTGAAGTATCCCTGATGCCCAACTGTAGGCGAATCGTAACACACCTTTAGAATCTTCCCTTTCAAGGTAGATTCGGGAACCAAGTAGATCCGGTCCTTGTAGAAAATGACATCGTCTAGCACCCGATATCTATCATCTGTTGATGATTGCAACTTCATGAGACATCCTCTAGATCGTACTCCTCTGGACTGAGTTGAGATGATCTGTGAGAACGCCTATGTGATAGGTGAGTCGTACTCCTTTGGACTGAGTTGAGATGATCTGTGAGAACGCCTATGTGATAGGTGAGTCGTACTTCTCTGGACTGAGTTGAGATGACTTGTGTTGGTCTCTTGTCGTACTCCTCTAGACTGAGTTGAGATGACTTGAGATGGTCTCTTGTCGTACTCCTATGGACTTAGTTGAGTTGACTTGAGATGGCTCTCCGGTTCGTACTCCTATGGATTTAGTTGAGTTGATCTGTTTGAGAGTCACGTCCCTTGTGGTTGAGCACATGTGGACTTGTCTCTAGTGGCAGAGCACTATAGGATATGTGTGAGACCCCTTGCTATATTGTCAAAGAGTAAGACTATTGTGAAACCCTAATTTGTATTGTGAAGGGTACAAGTCGACCCTACTGTGTAAAGATAATTAATATTATGTAAAAGATTAGTTATATTATTGAGTTGTACAAGTTGGCCCTATTGTGCCAATAGACACATCTATTTGATGAGTTAGGTCATGTATTTATTAGGGAGATACATCCCCATTGTGGATCATATCTCATTCACTCAACGCATTCACTTGTTGAGCTGAAATTTGGTGTGCACTCTTTTCTATGCACTAGCTTTCTTGTTCATAGAGCACCCTCTTGTGTGTGCTAGGGTTTATGGTGTGAGGGTGATCTTCTCTTGACAATATAGTAAAGGGTTGCTGGGTTTTTCCCTTGTTTGAGAAGGGTTTTCCTAGGGTAACTTCTTGTGTCTTGTGCATGGTTATTCTTCTTGTGATCTTGGTTTACTGTAACTATTGTATTGTTGCAATGTTTATGGTTCAAGTTCATGGTAAATTGAAAAGAAATTACATGTGTTTGAGCCATCGTTAAAAAATCAACATGGTATCTGTTATCGTCCTTATACACACTTGCAAACGTGGGCTAAGTCCAACCAACTTAGTGTGTCCTTAGAGGCACAATGCCTAGCTTCAAAGCCCACTGTCACCTCGACTTGAACCTCTTCCGTCTAGGCTTACTCCTAGGGAAGCCAAGGGGGGTAGACCCTAGTTACTATGTGAAATTAAGAGTTAATTCTAGGAGTTGATTTTAGTTGATTAAAGGTTTGAGGATCTAGCCTATATGCAAAAGAGACAATGCAAAGTGCAAGATTAGAGATGCAAAATAAGTCCTTTCCCTAAGGCAACTAAGACTAGTGCCTAAGATTGGGTAGGGGGTCAACTAAGTTTAAGACAGTTTAGATTTTACAAAGATTACAACCAAATTACAAAGAATACTGGATACAAGATTCTACAAATAAGACTAGATACAAAAGAATGAAATAAACAACTATCTACAAAGTTAAAGTGTAAACTAAGAGATACAATAATGAAAATACTATAGATACAAATGATACAAACAAAGCAACTAACTTGCAATTAACTTGTAAAGAAACTTGATTTTGCAGGTAAAGAAGATATTGCTTAAAAGGAAAGTAGTACACAACACATCAAGCCAACTATCACAAACAAGAGTGCCTCCAAAGGATGCGCAACTCAAGGGGAAGTTTCACCGGCATACACAACAACAAGCTCTAAACAATGAAGATGCCTCCAAAGGATGCACAACTTCAAGGGAGGAGACCAATCACACCAAGACAAAACTTAAACTCAAAATTAGAGCGTTGAAATGAGGCCTCCAATGGCTAAAGCGCAACTTTAATTCACTTAGTCCAACCCACAAGATGCTTAAAGTAAACTTGCATGTAGATGTAAAAAGTAAAGTGCTTGCAATATGTAACTTAAGCATAAACCATCAAGATACCAATGTAGACTGCCCAAGGTTAAGTGGATTGATTAGGATTAATTAAGTTGTTAAGTTAAGTGTGAATCCTAGACTAAGTGACAACCCAAGAGCTCTCTCCGCTTGTACCAAAAGAATTGTTGGGTGCTCAATAATTGAGGCAAACGAGGCCACACCCTAGCTCCACAGGTCAATCCAGGAACAAAAGTATTCCACAGGGAGGACACCAAGTGCCGTGAGACCATCCCCGATCTAGCACCCCCCGCTTCTTCCTTAAGTTCCCTTTTTGTTGGCAAAGTTGAGATAGTGGTTGGTGACCTATTAAACTAGGTAGATTTTAGGCCCTAAGAGACTAAGGTAAATTGAGTTAAGTTAGATTAAATTAAGTTAAATTAGTTGAAGGTGATTGCAATGTAGTGCTTGAAGGAAAGTGTGCTTGCAAGATAAATAAAAGTACTTGAAAGATAAAACTTGAAATGTAAACTACTTAAAGGAAATTGCAAGAAACTTAAATGCTTGAAAGAAACAACAAGATTATACAATGCTCATAAACATAGATTGCAAGACATAAAAGAAAGTACTTGTAAAGATAGAAACTTGAAAGCAAAGTATTTGAAGTAAATATAACTTGCAATGAAATGAAAGAGCGAGATAAGCAAATGTAGACTTGGTTATGCCTCCATGGGCCTAAGCTAACATAAGGTGCTTACTTCTTAGATTTAGATTATTTTAGACCATTAAGCAAATGAAAGAAGTAAAACCACATGTTAAACTGGCCTTACGATTTTGGGGGTTGGCTTAGCCAAGCTCACTCCAAGGTGTAGGCAAACAAAAGGAAAGTAAAATGCTTGTGAAGAAAACTAATCTACACTACCTCAACAAGTGCACAAGATGGAGGACAAAGGCTTCGATTTTGTGCACAAGTGGGTGAAAAGAATTTGAAAATAAAACTTGGAAATAAATCCTAGCCTCTCAATCTTGTCCTAATGACAAGTGGGACAAACAATAAAAACAAATTGCTGAAAATGAAAACTACTTCCTAGCCTTACGTTATTTGGGGCTGACTTAGCCAAGCACTCACCAAGGTGTAGGCAACTTGTAAAAGAAAATTGCAGAAAATTGATTACAATGGAGAAGGCAAGCCCTTGAGACTCCCTTGGGCTTGCTTACAATGTGTAGAAGAGAAGAGAAGAGAGGGTATTTTGTTACCCAACTTTGGGAGGTTGATCTCTAGCTTTGTGTGGCCCCAAATGGCCTCTTGGATGCCTCCTTGGTCACTAACTTGTAAAAAACCAGCAAGCAAAAGCTTGCTGGAAATGCTGCAAAAAGTAACAAAAACTCAAAAAAATTCTGTTAGTTACAACAAAAATTTTCTGCAAAAAAAATCAGCAAGATATAATGATTTATATGACCTATTCTATGTGTTAGAATACCCAAAAACTCGATGGAAATGAATAGAAATAAAGTGCAGAAAATTTAGAGGCTCAAAATGGATGAGGAAGGCAAGTTTCCAAATCTGAAACACGCCTTTCAAACCCTTGAAGCAACCTACAAATATTTGTGAGCAAAACTACAAGAAAGAACAAAGTGATGAGTAGATTTAAAAAGAAATACAAAATACTTTGTAAACCTAGGAACTACTCATCTAGGAACTACTTTGTAAACCTAGGAACTACTCATCTAGGAACTACTTTGTAAACCTAGGAACTACTTGGAGAGCAAGAGCTACCCCTCTTGGATCTCCTCCAAGTGTCATCTGTTAAGCACGGGTGAGAATTTCTCGAGGAGGAGCACACTTTTAGGGTTAGGGTTTTGGTATGGTGAGTGGGAATGAGTTGTCAAGTCTTTGCCAACTCAAAAGGGTGAGGTGGAGACTCTAGGAGGGCGCACTAGGGGAGGAAGGGCCCCACTCTTTTAATTTTTGTCTTTTCTATAGTTTACTCGAGGAGGGGGGTGCAACTTCCCTAGGGGGGATGAAGTGGTGAAGTGGTGGCTAAGTGAAAAGGGGTTGTGAGGGTTAGAAAAATGTTAGGATGGCTTAGTTAGGGTTTAGGCATCATCTCCCATCTTTTCTCTAACCATTTTGCTTAATTTTACAAAAAATGACATTTTGACTATGTCAATACTAGCAATTAAATTGTTGTTTTGGACTAACTAAGACTCCTCATGGACAAACACCTAGCAAAACTTGTCCAATTGAGTTGAAACTTGGTCCAAGGGTGTAGGGGATCTCATTCCATTTCTTTTGAGCCCAAATAACCCTATCAAAAGCCTAAGGACCTAGTTTTTACATTTTTTTATCAAAAATTAATTAAAATTACCATTAACTAGGTAATTTTAAAAAATTAAAAAAACCTATATAGACTCGACGAAATTCTGCAAAACTCTAGGAGATGTCTTGCATGGTCATTTACAATATTCCTAGACACTAGCTACCAGAGGGCTAGAGCATTAGAACGTCTTTCACCACTTTGGAGGAATTATTTATGTGGGTGAAAAACTCAAGGGAAATTAATAAGGTTGGTTAGGCCAAATTAATAACCCGAGGAAAAAAAACACTCAGTGAAAGGGGCTCCTCTCATGATGAAGTCCTAAGGCAACTTACCTAACTATGATCCATGCTGACCCATTACATTAGTATCCCACACAGGGGAGCGGAAATTCCATTACAAAAAGAAGTGTTGAAGGCCAAAACTGCCTTGTAGAACTAATAAGTCTCTGACTTGGTAGCACCTGATGGTGCATACCTTCATGGCACGTGGATTTGACCCCCTAGTCGAAATAGGTGGTCAATAGTATCAGAGCAGTGTTCCTGAAAGACCTATTGCACAAGCTACTTCAGCACCTTTCAAGCTAGCCGTTACCTTCTTGCTGCAACTGCAAAAACAACACTTACCCTTTTCCTTGTCAAGCTAGTTTTTAGCACTTTCCCTTGAGAGTCGGGCCTAAATTCTTCACAGACAGGTACGACCTAGTCGAGCGCATCACCTGCAACTTTCAGATTGAAAATTGAAGAAGTTTGGATTTTCGGCCCTAGGGTTTCTGCAGATTTCGGTTTCTAGGGTTTTTGCAGGTCGTTGGGGAATTTTTGCAGCTCGTGGGGTTCTTTTGACTCTCCAAGGCTTATTGTTGGCAGTCATAAGTCCAACGAAACATAGGGTTTCTAGCCTAGCCTAGCCTAGCCGTCAGGTTTTTTGCAGCTAGGGTTTCTAGCCTAGCTGTTAGGGTTTGTGAAGAATCTACAAGCCATGAGGAACAAAACCTTGGTGGAAGAATAGGCTTGATGGATTAAGCAACTTCAGCTCCTAGAAGTCAAGATTACACATCACTCTAGAAGAGAGTGACCTATTGAGATTGATAGAAGGAACTATACCATCAACAACTACCGATGAAGAGAAGGTTGAATGGAAGACAGATGATGTCAAAGCTAGGAAGATAATCATCTACTCAGTAAGAGATCATCTACTACCTCACATTTCTACCTTGAAGATAGCTTATCTAATGAATGATGCGTTGAAGAAGATGTTTGAGAGAAACAACACTAACAAAGCTCTTACATTGAAACACCAACTTCGAAATCTCAAGATGACGAAAGATGACACCATTGCTACCTTCTTCATGAAGATTTCAGAGATCAGAGATCAGTTAGGTGCCATTGGAGAAACCATAACAGACAGAGAGCTTGTCATGATTACTCTCAATGCTCTTCCAAGCCATTGGGAACCATTCATTTAAAGTATCAGTGGAAGGGAAGATTTGCCTCAGTTTGATCGTCTATGGGCAGATTGCACTCGGGAGGAAACCGAACTTATAGCTAGAGGCGTGCAAGACTCCCATCATGATGACAATCAAGCCCTTCCTTCTCATGCAAAGAGAGGCAGAAGAAAAAGAAGAAGTTTTAGCAAAGCATTCGATGACAAGAATGTTGATTTATCCTCGAGGAGCTTCTATGGACCTAGCACAGAGGATTGGAGTGCGAGACGGGGAACTGTACAGATTACTTTTCCGGCCACTACGTGCATTGGTGGCCAGTGGCGACA